>CATIWM010345564.1:0-29539 GCA_949671775.1 Mallotus repandus | reverse complement strand
ATTTTTATGGTGAAAATTGCAATTTATCGTTTTTATTATTTTTATTGCATATTTATTATTTTTGTTGTATTTTTATTACTTTTATCATTTTTATTTTCTTTTTTGACAAATTTATTATTTTTATCATAAAGTCTGTCTTATACGAAGGTGGTGCCCTTGCCATTTGGTAGAAAACCCTACCCCTAAGGATGTCAAGAATCCATGTTAACTCAACGTAGAACCCTACTTTAATCATGCAGAACTTTTCTCGTCAAAAACTCATCCACAAGATCTGCCTATTGCTCCAATAGCTCAAGCCTGTTCAGCAACTATTGTTCCGAAAAAAAAACCTATACATCTACTATTAAGGAACTTTCTATCATTTTTCCATCTTATACTGCCATCCCTGGCTCCTATCAGGCTTTGAAGATCAATTCTAATCTGTATCATAAGCGTATTGCTCTATGTCAACATTCCCTCTTTGGAAGGGTGGTTCTTAACAAAGGTGATTCCCCATGGGTTTTAGCAAAACTTAAGTATAGACTTTCATCTATCTGGAACGTAAAATCTCTCTGGTGCCTTATCTCTTTAGGGCACGACTATTTTCATATTCTCCTTAATTCTGATGTAGGCAAAGAATATGTCTGGAGTAGAGGATCGCTTGCACTAAAGCTAGGAATTTTACGCCTTTAAAGATGGGTTCCTGGCTTTGACTCGTATAAAGAAAAGACCACGAGCACTCAGTTATGGCTGTGATTTTACAAATTACCATGGGACCTTTGGGATGCATAAATTCTTACAGATATAGCATGAAACATTAGGGTTCCTTTATGAATTGATCGCGCAACCTTATATAGTGACTTCGGTCACAATGCGAGAGTTCTTATTGATGTGGATTTGGCTAACCCATTGCAACACCAACTCATTCTTTATTGTAAAGGAAATTTATTTGATATAGATGTCACTTACGAAAACCTTCCCCCTTTTTTGCAGCACATGTAACTCTATCGAATATAATTCTACAACCTATCATTTGCATAAACCTGAGCCCAAAGTTAATGCTTCTCTGCCCCTAGGGAACGCTGTAGAGGTCGATCCAGATCTAGAAAAGTTTGGTAACAAAAAAAGTAGCCATCTATTCAGACTAATAAAGTCATTCTTGCTAATGTCGTTGCTCCACATGCTATCGTTCCAGCTTATAAAGACCATGTTGCGCTTCAAGATGTCTCATCTTCCAATACTAATAACCTGGTGCAAGAAGAAAATCCTGTCATTAAAGAGCCATCTGCTGATAACCAACAAAAATAAATTTCAACAAACAATCTCCATCCCATAGTATCTCCTCGATAGGCCCAAGCTTCAAGGGAGTTGGAGCAAATTGGGAAACATAACTAGGTAGACCTAGTGGATAATGAGGAGACTATTAATTCTGGGAATTGGCAAACTATTCGCAAGAAAAAATCCCTTTTGAAGCAAGTTAAGTTAACTCGTCATAAGCTTGTTGATAAGATACTGATGCAATCCTAGATTCAATTTTTATCAATTCGTTTTTGGTAGCCTGCTCTAGTGTTTTGGTCATATCTTTCTATAAAGAAGTTGGATTGAGATCATTCAAAAGGATATGGAAAGCTGAGACACAGTGTCATACATCAAATTTTGACAGTCCCTAAAAAGGTCTAGTGATGAAAACATCTCTCCGAATATGACAAGTGTCTATTCATTCGTACCACCTCTGAAGCGGGCCGAGAAATCTTAAAAGCCTGAACCAAGTAAAATCAACCTCTGAATCATTAAGTTGCACCTTAATTTCATAAATTACGAATGACCGGAGTGGTAAGTCGCTTGTTTTTAGTAAACGTTGCTCAAAATGAGCAACTCATCATACCGGTGTTCGACTCATGAGACTGGAGTTCAACTTCATGCTAATTGGAAGTTGATTTTCATAAAAAGGACATCGAACATGCGTCTGTAGGCCATTAAGACTTTTGGAAGTAACCCCGGAATAGTGCGCGTAACTCCGAGAAGTAGCGTGTGAGCAAATTTATAGTGCGTGATCATGCATAAACACATTTTGCTCACGCATGAAAATGGAAGCAAATTTTGATGAAACGAACCTTAAAAACACATCTGGAAGGTCCAAAAACCCCAAAAAAACACCCCTAAAATAGCGTGATCGAAGCCCGGGAAGGCCGCATGAGGCGTGTAAGAGTGCGTGATCACGTACCCTAGGACCATGATCATGTGCCTCAGGACCATGATCACGCATCCTAGGGCGTGATCACGCATTCAAAGGGAGTGATCACGCATCCTAAGTGCATGATCACACACATTTTCACCTATTTTTACACTTTTTTGGGCACTTTTCCCTATAAATAGGGGTTCATACCCCCCATTTTGGCAAGGAAAGAGCCTAGGAAACACCGGCAAGAGCCAAGAAGAAAGAAAAAGGCAAGAGCAAAAAGCACATGCACACTGAAACACTGTCGAATTAAAGACTCAAGAGTCCCAATTCACACACTTTTAGCTAACTTTCTACATTTTTCATAAGATTTTTAAACCGCTTTTAAACCAAACCCACCCTCATCTTTGTCCTAGCATGCTTCAAAGGTATACGAATTTGCATTACACATGTCATTTTCACCCTCTCAACAAGGAAAGCTTGAAAATCTCTTGAAGCTAAAGCTTCAAAAACACAAAACAAGCTCAGTCAAATCTGAGGACCAAATAATCATTTTTGCACATTTATTTTACTATCTTGTATTTTATTTTATTACCGCCAGCAGTTGAGAAATTATTGTGATTTGTGTGATGAGACTGGCAATCTGCATGCTGATTGAATAATATCTACTTTATTTTGCTCATAATTAATCCTCATTTTAATCGTCATATGTACTATTTATCTCATCATTTAGAAATGCTTTGTAATAATTCCCATTGGAGCATATACTACGGGCATCTACTTAATCATTCATGATGCATCAATCATCTTTATTGTGCTTACATGTTGTCTGAGTGGATGAATAGATGGAATTGCACATAGTTATGTTACCTCTATTTTGCAAGTGTATTCTAGATTAGGACTAGATTTACATTTCTACACTTTTTCTCTTTCATATGTATTTACGAGGAAAGCCTTGTAAATAATTACGTTGAATTTCTCGTACTTTCCATTATTAATAACGTGCTTGTGTGAATGCATATATATCAACTGTCATTACAAAAACTATGGTGTTACGGTAGCCATATATTGAGTATTAAAATGAGAAATAGTCAAGAAGTATATGAGATCTCCCAGGCTCAGAATCTCTGCTGGGGACGACGATACTCGTTGAGTGACTCGATGTCGTCCCTTTCATCTTTTCCTAGTTTTCTAAAAACCAGGTGGCGACTCCAAACATAAAAGTGTCTCGTATCCCCCTGAGACCAAAAATTTGTCCCTGTCCCGTAAACGAAATGGATATCCCATGTCGCAAAGTTGCCATGTCCCACACGGAAACCCTCAGGTCGCTCACAGTGGCGAATCCACTGAGGACTCTAGTTAGAAAGATCAATTTGAAAATGACTATTTCTCATTACTTAATACTCAATCATGTGGAGCCCTCCACCATTGCATTTGCAATACACAATCACACGTGCATAATTGGTCCCTATCAGCCGATAATGACGAAAAGTGATCCACTATGGTTCCACATGAGTCATAGGGTGACCAATTCGGATTTGTAACCTTTAACCTTTACTCACAAATTTTTTCAGACTCATCTAACCAGAGTCTGTGACCCAAGTCCTTAAGGGGGGAGACCCGAGATATCAAAAGAATGCTAGACTCACTGACCGGAGTTTGTAACCCTAGTCATGGGGGGGCATTCTCGCTAAAGGAGCCCTTAATCTTATACCCTCGACTCAGCCCATGTAAATAAACTAATAGAAATCTCCACTAAGATCCCACCAAGCTTTGCATGCTAGCCCTGATGCTGTCTATTTGACTTAACATTCACAAATGTTATGACACTTCTGGTTTCCATCACTGATTGATTTCATTATGTCCATTCTCATAGACTGCTCACACTTAGACTGTGTGATCCTTGCCCAATGTGCAAGGAATGATAAGAATCATTCGCCTCAGTATGAATAGCTTGTGAGAACTGGCAAATATTGACATCTTTCGATCATAGAACCTACAAGCATCGTCCATTTGTCCTTATCAGATCCAATAGATGGGTGGTCAGGAATTCGACTAGATTGTAGACATTTGTGTTGAAAGAATCAAATCATAAACTCTCGAACAATATGTTCATGCCTCTTGGTAAATGTATCAAATATCAATGTGGGGACACGAAACTAGGCCTCTCTTGTTGACTATAGCCCCTACATACGCGGGCGTGTAAGGACTATAGACGCCATTTGTGACCCAACGACTGGTCCTCACATTGATATTATATGTTTACCTCGAGCGCATTTAAGCATTGTGCCTTAGTTTGCCTCTTGATTATCATCAAAACAAATCAAAACAGCCTAGTCTGAGAGCAGAACCATAGTCCCCTGCTGACTATTGGGTCAAAACCCACCTAGGAAAGAGATTTAATAACCTCATGGAGCGATAAGGTTAGAAGCGAGAACTTGCTTATGATTGGTTTGTTCCTTGTGCAGGAAAGCTAGCAATCTCTTACATAATCATGCATACATGACATACATATAGACAACATATACTAACCACATCTTTTGTAGCCATCTGCATCAATTATAATTAGACTATGCATGAGCACGTCATGCATACATGCTAATTGTATTCTTTTACAAGCGCATCTCATGCATGCATCATTCATCATTTTTTTTATTCTATCTCACTAATGTGCAGTAAACTAGATCTCAATATGAGTGACCATGAGCCTGAGTCTTCTAGCCAAAATCATAGAAATATGAGGGCAATGATTCAAGGCTTCCTTGAAGATGGCACCGTGGTCAAAAACCTCCAAGCCCAAACAAGTCTCACTAGACATTTTCTACACAACCTTGACAAGGCTGACTAGAAAAGCCTACAATCCTATAGAATGCTATGCATCAAAACTTTCCAGCATGTACGCCTTGACCATAACCTCTTATATGTAGCAGTGTCATTCTGGGATCCATATGAGCATGTGTTCAGAATCAATGCTATGGAGTTATGTCCATTATACGAGTTTAGTGCCACTGCAAGATGCATCCCTACCGTAACCAAAGAGACAATCATCATAGACCAAGATATCAAATATCCTGGTCTCGGATCAGTACTTTTTGACATATGCCCACAAAAGCTTGATGACTTGATTACTTCAGACAAACAACTAATTCCCCTACAGTTCTTGAACGCCTGTATGACAAAGGAGCTAGAAATCCTACCGTGGACATGACTTCTCACTTGCTACCTTTTCACTCAATACTTCACAGTGTCACACGACGAATTGGGAGACTATAAGATACTCCAAGTGATCGAAGGCATAGAATGTGGAATGACTCCTTTCCCACTAATCTTGGCAGAAACCATTCAGGGCCTAGATGACTACATAACTAGAAAGCACTCAAGCTTTACTAGAAGTCCCCTACTACTTCAGATCTGGCTGCAAGAAAAGCTAAGCCTTCTAGAAAAACCTGTTGGAAATTGGATGAAATACTAACCAAGAAACCACTAAGAAAGACACATCAAAGATATCAGTGGTCACTCAGTATATAACTCGGCCGAGCAATGGATTGAAAGTATAAAAAGTGCCCCAGAAGAGATGATAACCTGGAGATGCCCTTAGTGGAGACTGGAAAATATGACCTTATGCACATATGTGAATTGCGTAACAATCTCAGGATTCAAATCATGTACCCACTACTACCCAACATTGGTAGCAAGATAGTACGAGGTAAAACAACACGTGCCATCTGGGCTTGTGGACTTCTCAGGAGGAAGATTATCTTAAAATTCATCAACCGTTATCATTTATCATTTTACCATCAGTGATTGGGATGATCTTACTGACAAGACTTACAAGCAGTGGGTGATCCACAGATGGAAGCGCCTGTTAACCTAGAAGACTTTAGCTTTTTCCTTTATTTGAAACTGATGATGTAATGAACTCTAAAGTTAATGCAATGAAATCTGATTTTGCTTACTTGTTCGATGTCTTTTCTGATGGTAGTGTGCATTGCATTAATCAAAACACTTGCATATTTGACATTCATTCCATATGCACTAAACCATCTAACATTGGCACAGAAAATGAACCACGCATTTTGTATATTTGAAAGATGTTACCCCTGAAGAGAGGAGAGAAATTGAAAAAATATTCAAAAGTATTTGCTTGGACATATGAAGACATGCCTGGCATTGATAGGGACACTGCTCAACACTACATGCCCACCAAAGAAGGGTGTAAACTAGTAAAGCAGAAGCTGAGAAGACTCAGACCAGAATGGGCCCAATTGGTAAAATAAGACATCAAAAAAGCAGATCGAGGCTAAATTCCTAGATGGTTAGCAAACATCATGCCAGTCCCAAAGAAAGATGGAAGGGTCAGAATTTATGTCAACTACAGAGATCTAAACAAAGCATGCCCAAAGGATGACTTCCCTTTGCCTCACATAGATGTGTTGATAGACAACGCTGCCTCTTATGCAATGTATTCCTTCATGGATGGATTTTCTGGATACAATCAGATTCTAATGGCAATCATTAACAAAGCAAAGATGTCCTTCATTAAGAATGGGGTACTTATTGCTACAGGGTAATGCCCTTTGGCCTAAAAAATGCAGGTGTAACCTACCAAAGAATGGCAATAGCCATGTTTCATGACATGATACACAAAGAAGTCAATGTGTACGTAGATGACATGATGGTAAGTTAGAAACCAAAGAAGAGCACCCAATTGCTCTCGAGAAATTCCTCAGAAGGGTTGAAAAGTACAGCCTCAGGCTTAATCCCAAGAAGTGCGTATTCGGGGTAACTTCAAGTAAGATGCTAGGGTACATTGTCAGCCAGAAAGGAGTCAAAGTGGATC
This sequence comes from Mallotus repandus, assembly GCA_949671775.1. Taxonomy (NCBI): domain Eukaryota; kingdom Viridiplantae; phylum Streptophyta; class Magnoliopsida; order Malpighiales; family Euphorbiaceae; genus Mallotus; species Mallotus repandus. The sequence goes on along the minus strand of CATIWM010345564.1, from coordinate 22,541 downwards.
CAGATAAAGCAAAAGCAATCAGAGAAATGCCAGTGCCAAAAATAAAGAAAGAAATTGAAGGGTTTCTAGGGAAACTACAATTCATAACCAGGTTCATCACCAAGTTAACGGCAGTTTGCGAGCCTAACTTCAAGCTACTTTGAAAAGATCAGCCAGTCATATGGACCAAACAGTGTCAGTTAGCATTCGACAAGATCAAAGACTACCTAGCCAATCCACCAGTTCTAAAACCACCCAAGTTTGGGTTGCCATTAACCTTGTACCTAGCCATTGAATGGAATGCAATCAGTGCAATGGTAGCCCAAGAGGGAGAAGGAAAAGCAGAACATGCAGTCTACTACCTGAGCAAGAAAATGTTGCCTTATGAGGAAAAGTACAGTCAAGTCGAACATATATGTCTAGCAATGGTATGGGCAATGAAGAAGCTTAGACACTACTTTCAATCGTACAAAATTCAAGTTGTGTCCAAAATGGATCCTATGAAGCATCTCTATGAAGCTCCATCCCTAGTAGGAAAACTCACCAAGTGGCTTGTTCTACTTACAAAATTTTATGTGCAATAGCTGACTAAGAAGACAGTGAAAGAGAGAGCAGTCACAAAATTCTTAGCCCTCAACCCTATTCCAGATTCAGAAGAAAATCAACTAGACTTCCTAAATGACCTCAACACGGCAATCGAGGTATAGGGATGGCAAATGTACTTCGATGGAGTAGTCAACCGATTTGGAGTAGGAGTCAGGATCATACTCCTAACACTAAAAGGTGAAGTGGTGCCAATTGCTAAGAAGCTAGCATTTAGAATTACAAACAACGAGGCAGAATATGAAGCATGTACACTCGGCATGGAAGCTTTGATAGCTTTGGGAGTGATAGAATTTGATTTATTTAGGTAATCAATTAGACTATAGAAGAATGGGAATTGAAAGAGTAACATTTGAGGCCATATCTAAGCCACCTGCAGCAACTCACCCTATCTTTCCAAAAATGCAAATTCATCCAACCAAATGGCAGACGCACTCACTTCATTAGCATCAGTATGGGAAGGACCAACAAAAATTACCATGAAGCCTCTAATTCTACTCAAATCATAGCAACCTAGCCAAAAATACCTCAAAATAGTATAAGCAAAAGCATATAACAAACCCTGGTTTTACGATATACAACAATACCTCACAAAGAGAATTTACCCTGAGAAGGTAGTTGAAAAAGACAAGGCAGTCATCCGGGAACCGGCATCGAAGTTCACATCACACTAGGGTGTGTTATATAGAAGAACCCCAGACAGGATATAACTCAAATATCTAGATGAGATAGAATTTGCTAGAGTAATAGAAGAAGTACACAAGGGTGTTTGTGGTCCGCACATGAACGACGCCATTCTAGCTAAAAAGTTAATGAGACAAGGGTTCTTTTGGATAATGATGATGGAAGACTGCATCAGATTCGTAAGAAGGTGCCATAAGTGCCAAATTCATGGGGACATCAGCCATCTTCCCCCAATAAGCCTGCACTTTATCTCTTCTCTGTGGCCCTTCTCAGCATGGGGGTTAGACATAATCAAAGAAATCCACCTGATAGCCTTGAACGGACATAGGGTCATTCTAGTCGCAATCGACTACTTCATAAAATGGGTCGAAGTAGAATCATATGCAAGACTGGGGGTAACAAGTGGCAAGGTTCATAAGAAAGAACCTATTCTCCCGAATGGGATTCCTTATCGCATAGTTTCAAATAATTGTGCTCACTTCCAAGAGGAAGTAAGGGAATTACTAAGGAGTTATAAGGTAGAGCATCATAAATCCTCACCTTACTGACCACAACCAAACGGAGCAGTCGAAGCTGCAAAAAAAATAATCAAAAAGATCTTGTCAAAGATGACTCAGACCTACCGTGATTGGGCAGATAGACAACCATATGCATTATGGGGATACAGAATAACAGTCAGAACATCAACAGGAGCCACTCCTTTCTGATCTGAAGCAGTACTCCCAGTGGAAATGGACATCAAATCACTACAAATAGCAATTGAATCCAAACTGGTAGAAGAGCAATAGGCTCAGTAAAGGCACGACAACCTCACTACTCTGGATAGTCAGAGACTCAAAGCACTGTATCATACACAGTTGTATCAAGCTCGACTGGCTAGAGCCTTCAATAAAAAAGTCAAACACATGAGTGTGAAAGCAAGAGACTGGGTGCTAAAGCAAGCCAAATAGAATGTCTCAGACCTTAGAGGGAAGTTCAGGCCAAACTGGGAAGGCCCATATCTGGTCAAAACCATTCTATCCAGAGGAGCTATCAAGCTAATGGATTCTGAAGGAAATAAGTTCTCAGAGCCTACCAACACAGACTTCTTGAAGAAGTGTTGTGTCTAGAGCAAATACATTTTAAAAAAATCCCACCGAGTTGAAAACCAAAAAAAGGCAGCTTAGGCAAAAATTAGGGAACCGAGAGAAAACACTTAGTTAGAAAACCTGAAGAGGTTGACTAAGGACAAGGGTACCATCAATTCAAAATCTGCATAAATGCAATTGTGCTTTTCTTAAATATATTCAGTAAATATGTGAATGCTTGTCAAAATCATGTAAGCACATTTGAGGAAATGCAATACATCATTATCATCTGAATCCATCGAGCATTCTAAGTACAATATGCACATTTTCATTACATGCTTTGTAGTCCTTACCTGCTTCATCATTTCTTCCCTATATTGCCAGCCGTTATCGTTGAACCTCAAAAAAAAAAAAAGAGCCCTGCTAGGCACGAAGAGCTCTAAAAAGAGACACCCTAGGCAAAAGAGGGAAAAAGAGAAAAATACCCAGATAGCCGCGAAGAGCTCTGAAAAGAGACGCCCTATGCAAAAGAGGGAAAAATAAAATAAAGAGGTAGACGAAATGGAATAATCAGACAAAATGATCACAGTTACAAATGTCACAATCACGAACGCACAAGACAGTCAATCCAAAATACAATAACAACAACCATCGGCACAAAATACAATATACAAGATAGAGCCTCAAATACAACACTCTGAGTCCACAACCTCGGGAAAAGAATGCAACACTGGACAACCAAAGCCAAAAGCCTACAGCTAGCCTTATTACAAATACATCGGCTATGGGTACCATCAAAAGCAAAAGTTGAATCCACTCAAGCATCCCCATCATCTGAGCTAGCCCCCTCATCCTCTGTACCCATCCGGAAGGCTGCCAGCTGCACGTGAAGCTGATCCATATGCTCACGATAAGATGCCCGCTCCCTGTCCCAGTCATGACTAACGTTATTATGCTCATTCTGCATTAGACAAACATTATAAAACATATTTCATGCATTCATAAAAACATGTACATGTATAAGATAGGTACAAATCAATAAAAGAAGAAAGCAGTACGCTCTATGCACAAGTAAACTCCATGAAATACTCCTGCACGCTGATCGTAGCAGTATACCAAGACTGAGCAGTAGAAATAGACACCTGCAAAGAAAAAGAAATCAAATAACAAATAAAGCAAAAAAAGAGGAAGAACCTCGCAAAGTTAAGAAACTAGCATGAGTTGCATCCGCAGGCACTACACCCGACAATGGTGTACCCACTCTAGGTAAAGGAAACAAGCTCCTGCTCCTATAACTATCAGCTCGTACAACATTGGAGGTATCACACTCACAAAATCACCAAGAATAGCACTGCTAGGTCCCACACAACTAGCATGTGCCATCCCATCAGTTCCAAGGCTGTTCTCCTTGTCAAAATCTTACCTCCTTTGATAACGCCTAGAATTCTGCAGATAAGACTCTCATAACTCATGTCATTTACCATTTAATACTAACAAAGTTTATTACATGCTTGAATGAAAATAGGAAAGACACAGCTCAGAAGTGTACCAGGTCAAAGGAAGCTACCCTAGAAGTAAAATGACCCTGAGATGATCGCAAAGTCCCAGCTCTAGAACCCGAAGGCTACGAAGGATCCGCTTGAGGAGGTGGAGGAGGAACAAACTCACTGACCACAACATCAATGAACTGCGGCAAAAAAATAATCATATAAGAGAAATGAGCTCCCTTAAGGAAATCCTCAAAGGGATACTCTCTCTTAGCTCCGTCAAGCTCCTCTCCAATAAGCTTTCGACCCCAAAATATATCCCCAGGGGGACCAACGGGAACTCTCCTCATAAATGGTCCATCCTACCAGCGATAGACCTGCTCACCCAGATATCACACCTTATCAAGAAGACCAGGCAACAAGACCCTCCTCTATGTCAAGCGCCAAGTCACTCCCATCTTGATTGACCAGTCCTATCACTCCATCCACCAGCATGGACGAATCTACCCAAGAAACTCATAAGCAAAAGAATTGCCAAGAATAAGCAAAGCAAAGACAAAATGCACCATACCTGACCGTGGCCAATCTGCTTAAGAGAGCACTCGCCTCTGCCATACTCTCAATTAAATAAGAACTCCTTCTGAACCATTGCAGAAGACAGGGAAAGCCGCTCTTAGGAAAACACTCAAGAGTGGGATGAGGAAACAACCCGAACTAGTAAGCCCAAACCTGTCAAGAAGAAAAGAGTTAGAACAATCAAAGATGGAACAACACAAAAGCAAGAGACCACACTCACATCTAGCACGAACAAGCAACTACAAATTCATGAGCGTCCTCTACAAGCCGCATCCAAACCAGAATAAATATGGGCAAAAGCAGTTGTGCCCCAACTATACTCTGGTAGATCCCTTAAGTTCCTCAGTACGGGTGATAACTGCAGGAAGCCAATGCCGGAAGCATTCAAAAAAACAACAGCACTCATAAGGTAGAATAGGAAGTATCTAGCCAACTACTTAGAACTAACATGACCGCGTCATGCTCCAACCTCACCTTCTCTACAAGCTACGTATACCGGATCAAAGTGGAGCAGCCAGACTTCAATGAAGCAGTAGCAGAAAAAAGGTCCCTCAGATAGATCCCTCAGCCATCTGTTCCTTATGACGGCAGAACTATATGCCTCAATACTAAAAAGGATAGGCTCCCTGAAAAAACTCAGCCCCGTAATGGCTGTAAAGTCAAACGGAGTGATAGTCATCTCCTCAAAAGGCAAATGGAATGTGTGGGTAGTCTCCATCCACTATTCAGCAAGAGCACACATCGTAGCCTTACTCGATGCATATGAACCATAAGTAAGAGTATACGCCACAGCAAGTGCTACAATTAGACAGCAAGTGCTACAATTAGACAGCTAGAGCTATATAAACAGCAAGTGCTAATAGTAAAATCCAGACAGCAAGAGCTAAAACTACAATAAGAGCTAAAACTACAACAAGTGCTACAGTTAAACAACAATAGCTACACTACAGCAAGTGCTATAATCAGACAACTAGAGCTACAAAAACATGTTAGCTAGAGCTAAAATACATGTTAGCAAGAGCTATACAGAAAATAAACATCAAGAGCTAAAACTACAACCAGAACAACACATACAACAAGTGCTAAGGCAAACAGCCAGAGCTACAGTCCCCACAGCTAGAGCTACAGTCCCCACAGCTAGAGCTATAGTCGTCACAACTAGAGCTATAGTCATCATAGCCAGAGCTACAGTCGTCATAGCTAGAGCTACAGTTATTACAGCTAGAGCTACACTATAACAAGAGCTACATAATAGTTAGAGCTACAGTCATCACAGCCAAAGCTATACTACAGCAAGAGCTAAATAACAGCTAGAGGTACATCACAGCAAGAGCTATAAATTATAGCCAAAGCTAGACTATAGCAAAAGCTGAAATGTATGTCAGCTAGAGCTACATAGACAGTGAACACTGAAATCAAATAACAAGAGCTAAAACTAAGAGCAACACATACATCAAGTGCTAAGACAAACAGCTAGAGCTACAATAAGTAAAGTTAATTATAGCAAGAGCTAAGTACGCAAACTAACCGATCGATGATGAATAGTCCAAGCATGAGTCTCCAGGCTATAGGCAACAGGAACTGGATTACCCCAGGAAAGTTAAGGTGAATGAAAAGAGGCTCCGCCACTTGTGAGAAGTCATGTCACGTGACCTTCCTGGGCTCTGATCACGTTATTTTAAGGGTGTTTTTTGAGGTTGTTGGACCTTCCGGATGCATTTTTGAGGTTCATTTCATCAAAATCGGCTTCTATTTTCACACGTAAGCAAAATGTGTTCATGCGTGATCTCACATTACAAATTCACTCACGCACTACTTCTCAAGGTTACGCGTATTATTTTGGGGTTACTTATGAAGTTTTAAGGGCCTATGGACGCATTTCTGACATCCGTTTTATGAAAATCAACTTTCAATTTTCACGAAGTTGAACTTCGATCTCATGAGTCAAACACCGGTCTGATGAGTTGCTCATTTTGAGCAAAATTTGCTAAAAACAAGCGATTTACCACTTTAATCATTCGTAATTCATGAAATCGGGGCACAACTTAATGATTTGAAGGTTGATTATGCTCTGTTCGGGCTTTTCATACTCTCGGCATGCTTTAAAGGTGGTACAAATGAATAGACACTTGTCAAGTTCGAAGAGATGTTTTCATCACTGGACCTTTTTGGGGATGGTCAAAATTTGATGTATGATAGTTGCCCCCTGCTTTACATGTTCTGTATAGTACTCTAGTACTGATGTCAATACATGTGAAGCAAATGTAGAGATATAAAAATAGTTTTAGGGGGAGGTACTTACCTGATGGCATGCCGTTTAGTCTCTTGACTTCAGGCCCATCATTTGTTGATGTTGTTTTGCTTGTTTGGTTGATGGAGTCATATTTTGTGTGCTGTGCAATCTCCTCATATGAGGCAAGATGATGCTTTCATAACCTCCTTAGGTATCAATGAAAATCCTACTAAGCAGATGGAATGATGCTTCTAAGCAGAGAAAATGGTTTTTAAGTAGTGAAATACTTCTAAGCAGATGCAATGCTTCTAAGCGGAGAAAAATGCTTCTGAGATGCAATACTTTTGAGCAAATGGAAAATGCTTCTAAGCTAGTTGAAATACTTCTAAGCAAAGAAAAATGCTTCTAAGTAATGGAATGCTTCTAAGCAAATGCAATGCTTCTAAGCAGATGGAAAATGCTTCTAAGTGGAGAAAAATGTTGCGATGCTTCTAAGCAGATGAAAGATGCTTCTAAGCAGAAATGCTTCTAAGCAATGAAATGCTTCTAAGCAAGTGAGATGCTACTAAGCAGATGAAATGCTTCTAAGCAGTAATGACACTTCTCAGCGAAAAAATGCTATTGAGCAGTGATGATATAGTAATGATGCAATAATGATGTCATCATTTCTCGTGTTTCGAGTGTGATTTCATGACGTGTTAATTGTGATAATTGTAGATGCGACATGCTTGTGTGATATTTTCTTTTTGTGAATGACTTTTTAAGACAGTGATGTCAAATGCAGTGTCCTAAAACATACAATGCTCATATTTGTATGATTCGTGCGTGTTTTTTGTGCGTTCTTTTGGAAAAATGCAAGTTTGGGACCCTAGGAATACATGTACGGGGGTCTCGGTGTGTGCGTGTGTGAGCCTCAGAGTGTGTGAGGCTCTGAAGGGCCCGTGGTTACATGATCATGCGCCCAGTGCATGATCACGCGCCTTCTACAACTTTGATGAAGAAAGTTTGAGTTAATTTGATCGTCTTCATGGGCTAAAATTATGAAAGATTATCATATCATGTACAAAACTAGGCAGACTGCACATACAGAAGTAAATGGGTTGTATCTCTCTCAATATAGATTCAAATGGAGCGATTCAAGATGCAGCTTAAAGCTTACATCAAGGGCTATAACTTTTATGTTCTAGGCTTATGTCAATTCAGCCTTCATCATTATGAAAAACGAGCTACAACGTGTTGTATATATTAATTCAAATGTAATCAGGATCATATTTTCTTATTTAGGTAGAATTATATTTTCTTATTTAAGAAGGATTTTGTTTTCTTGTTTAGCTAGGATATTAATTATATTTTATTTAGGGTTTTTTTAAGCCTATATAAAGGCTTTATTTTATGTAACCTAAAGGGTGTGCAACCATGGATGATTAAAATTTAAAGAGGATTCTCTTGGGTTACTTAGTTAAACATGTGACAACCTTTGTGACTTATCAATCTATCTTTCAGACAGTAGATTATGGCGTATTCTTAATAACCTTTGTTGCTTGTTTGTTATGTTCAAAAGGTAAAAGTTTTGATATAGCTTTGGTTGTTTGGGCTAACTAAACATGAGGTGAAGGTTTTCTTTGTTTGAATTAGAACTTGATTTGAACTTTCCTTAAGAGCGTGGGTTTAGATTCATATTGAACGGGTTCCTGGAGCATGTCGTCTAATGGGTTCGTATCACTTGGAGTTGTTGTCGAATTGAGTATTGGGGTTTTTGTGTTAATGTGTTGGGGGTTCAAATTTATAAAGGGGTTCTCAAGCTTACTCATAGAGGTTCTGTATCACCTATCACAAGGGAAAGCTCACGTTCCTCTCAATGAAAGCACTCTTCTAGAATTATAGGGGTCTTAGGAACAAGGCCAGTCAACTTACACTTTCTAATTTATGTAAAACTCATCATCCTGATGTTTTATGCATAGCATAGCCAAAAGTTGATTTTCAAAGTATTTATTTTCGGTATTGGTCTTCTTTGGGTTATTCCTTTGTTGCAGATAATTCATTCTCTTTATGGGTTTTGGTTTCTACTTCACTTGGCACTGGTAATGTTTCCTTCTTGGTGAGTTCTGATCAGCAAATCACTATAAAATTTTTCATGGATTCTTCTTGGCATTATGTTACTTGTGTCCATCGCAATGTTTTAACTTCCCAACATAGACTACTTTGGAATTCCTTATCACAGCTTTCTTCTATTTATGATGGTAATTGGTATGTGCTTGGCGACTTTAATTATTACTTTGGAGCTCATGGAAAATTGGGTGGGTGTACTCCTTCCTCACGGTCTTGTAATGATTTCCCTAGTGCCATGTCAGCATGTGGCCTCACTTGTTTGGATACTAGAGGCCCTTTCTGTACTTTGACTAATAATAGATTCGGTGTTCATCGTATTGATATCCATCTAGACTGGGCTTTTTATAAACCATCAAGCTCTTGATTTTTGGAGATTCATCGAGTGTTTTGCTCTTGTGTGCCATTAATCGGATCACAATCCTATTCTTCTTAATTGTCACCAGTTGCTAGCTTCTTCATATAGTCCCTTTAGATTTCATTCTATATGGATTCATCATCCAAATTTTCACTTTGATGTAAAGAATTTTTGGGGATCTTTATCTCTCACCGGTCATCCTATGTTGGTTTTAATGCAAAAGCTTAAGCTTCTTTGCATTTTCTTGCGTAATTGGAATAAGTCCATTTTTTTTCATATGGCCCTTTAGATTTCATTCTATGTGGATTCATCATCTAAAATTTCACTTGGATGCAAAGAATTTTTAGGGTTCTTTATCTCTCACTGGTCATCCTATGTTGGTTTTAATGAGGAAGCTTAAGCTTCTTTGCGTTTTCCTGCGCAATTGGAATAAGTCCACTTTTTGTCATATGGATGTTAATATTTCGATGGCTAAAACAAGACTTAACAGAGATCCAGAAAACTATTTCTCTTAATGTTTTTTCTTAGGATCTTCATTTCAAGGAAATTGAAGCTCATCAACGCCTTCAATTGCACCTTGATAGCAAACATTGCTTGCTTAGGGACCATTGTCGTTTTAAATGGCTGAAAGAGGGTGACCGTAATTCTAAATTTTTCCATAGTCTGCTTGCTCGTTGTTGCCCTTAGACTGGAATCCATAGTTTTGTAATTAATGATACTTTTGTCTCTGATACTACTTCTATTCAAGATCATATTGTTGAGTACTTCTCTTACCTTTTTTCTACTCTTGTGGTTCATTGTGATTATTCTTCTATTCGGGAGGTTGTTCCTTCTATGGTTACTAATGATGATAATTCTTTTCTTGTTTGCGTGCCCTTAGATTTGGAAATCAAAGAGGTAGTCTTTGATATGGACCCCCCACAGTGCTCCTGACCCAGATGGCTATACTGGCTTATTTTATAAAGAATGTTGGGATTTCATTAGTAAGGATGTATGTTCGGTTATCTGCCATTTTTTTATAACAGGGACAATCTTCCATGGCTTAATTCAAATTTCATGATTTTGATCCCTAAAATTCCTAATGTAGATTTGATTGATAAATTTCATCCAACTGTCTTGGGTAATTTTATTTTTAAAATTATTACTAAGATCCTTGTTGTTGGTTAGCCATCATTGCTAGTAAGATTATCAACCCTAATCAATTAGGTTTTGTTAAGGGTCGTCATATTGAGAATTGTATTGCTACTGCTTCAGAAAATGTTAATTTGCTTAATTGACATTTGTAAGGCCTTTGACACTATGGATTGGAATTTTATTCTTGCTATCCTTGAGAGTTTTGGATTTTCCACTACTTTTGTATCTAGATTCAAAATATTTTTTAGTCTGCTCACATCTTTATTCTTTTTAATGGCTCTTCTAAAGGATTTTTTGGGTGCTTACATGGGGTTTGCTAGGGTAATCCTTTATCTCTCTTGCTTTTTTGTATTGCAGAAGATTTTTTAAACAGATTGTTAGTTTATTCTTTTAATTCCCAATTCTTATTGCTGATGCATGCTCCTGGTAAAGTGTGGTGTTCTTCTCATCTCTTGTATTTGGATGATGTTCTAATTTTTTTTCGGGCCACCATTACTAATATTCAAAGACTTATGAAGATTTTAATGAATATAGAGCTATTTCAGGTAAAATTGTCAATTGGGATAAAGCTAAAAAAAATTTTGGCAAGCATGTCTCCAGTAGCCGTATGAACTCTCTTCGTTCTTTTGCTGGTCTTCAGCGAGGTTTGCTTCCTTTCACTTACCTTGGTGTTCCTTTATTTATTGGGATCCTTAAGCACAGATGGTTACAATTGATTGCTGACAAAATCCTCTCCAATTTTGATAAATGGAAAGGTCATACAGTGTCAGTGGCGGGTCGTTTAGCCCTTATTAATTCAATTATCTATGGCTCTTTTCTCCACTCTTTCATGATCTATAAATGACCAATTTAGATGATTAAAAATTTGCAAAAATCCATTGGAAATTTTCTATGGATAGGTGATATAAATTCCAAGAAGCTTGTGACTGTTAAGTGGTCCCTTTGCTGTGCTCCTTTGGAGGAAGGAGGTCTCGGTTTAAAAACCTCTCCAAGCTTAATCAATCTCTTTTATTTAAGCTATCATGGCATGTTGCTTCAAATAATAGCTTTATTTTTTATTTTTTACGAAGCTGTTTCTTCTCTTCTTTTAAGCAGACACCCTTAGCTATTTCCTCATCCATATGGTCCTCCATTTGCACTTGTTATTCAGATTTACAAGAATAATGTCAATTGGTGATCTATCCTAGCGTTAATCTCAGCTTTTGGTTTGACAACTGGTTGGGATACCGAATCATTGATAAGATTGTTATCCCTCCTTCCTTTTACAAGTTTCTCAAAGCTTCAATTTCTGATGTTCATTATGAGGGTACTTGGCATATCCCAAAGGCTTCTTGCTCCTCTTATCCTCTCATTATTGATGATATCAAGCACATTGTTTTCTCTATAATTGACTCTTTTTTTTGTCAATTTTCTGAGACAGGTGCTATCTTATGTAAGTCTGCTTATAATCATTTTAGAGTTTCTATGCCCAAGGTTGCTTGGAGTAAAGAAGTTTGGCGACATTATCTTCCACCATCAAGGACTTTTCTGACGTGGAGAATCTTGCATGGTAAGCTTCCAACCATGGAAATTCTACATAGTATGGGTATCTCTTTGGTTTCATGTTGCTGTTTATGTAATGCAACAGAGGGTTCGTTGGAGCATGTTTTTACAAAATGCCCTTATGCCACAACTCTCTGGTGTGCTCTTGCTAGCCTTTTTGAGGTTTCAATTGACCTCTCAAACGGATTTCTTCATCTTCTTAAAGTTGTGATACATTTGCCTTTTTCTTCATAAATTATGGCTCTTTGGAGAGTGAGCATTCATGCCACTATTTGGGCTATATGGCATGGAAGAAATCATTTGTTGTTTAAGGATTTGGGTATATCTATTTCTTCCTCTTTTCGATCTATCTGTCAACCCATAAAAGAAGCCAAGCTTTTTAGATCTGGTCATATGCACAATTCCCAGGTTGAACTTCGCATTTTAATGCGTCTTAGAGTTTCTGGTATACCTCGTCAACTTCCTTCTGCTTTTCTATCATTTGGTTGCATCCACCTTTAGGATGGACCAAGATAAATACTGATGGTACTGCAATTGGGTCTCCAGGCCAGGCAGCTACTAGTGGCGTGTGCGTAATAGTTATGGGATAGCTATAGCTTATTTCGCTGCTCTAGTGGGTATCTATTTTTCCTTCGAAGTTGAACTCTTGGCGGTGTCTATTGCTATTAACAAAGCAGCAGAGCTAAAGCTATCCCTAATTTGGATCGAATCTGATTCAATCTACCTAGTCAGGTTACTTCAATCTTGTAGTGTCGATGTTCCTTGGTGTATCCATTCAGATTGGCAGTGATGCATTAATCAGCGTGGTTCTATGCAGTAGGGAAACAAGGTAGCGGATAAGTTAACTTCGATGGGACTTTCTTTGAGTCAATGCACTTGGTGGCTTACTTATCCCCTTTGTTGTCATGAAGTTATGTTTAGTGATGCTATAGGTTTGGCATCCTATCGATTCCATTAAGTTTCTTTTTGTTTGCCCTGATATTTTTAGGTTGTATCTAACTCTTATTGTTCTCTTTTTTTTTATCTTAATAAAGGGTGGCTTAAAGTGTGTGATACTGGTGCTAAGGAGGTGTCAACTTAGTTGGGATACTCATGTGCACCTCCTAATGCTTTAATCCCCAATCTTTTATAAATATATATATATATTATTTATTTATTTATTTATTTTTATGGCAAAATTGCATTTTTATCATTTTTATTGTATTTTTATAATTTTCATTACCTTATCTGTATTTTTTATTATTTTTATTATTTTTATCTTCCTTCTTTGATAAATTTGTTAGTTTTATCACAAAATCCACATTTTTATGGTAAACATAGCATCTTTATCACTTTTGTTATTTTTGTTGTGTTTCGTTACTTTTATTATCTTTAATTGCATTTTTCATCAATTTTATTATGTTAATTGTATTTTTTAATTATTTTATTACTCTTGTTATTTTCATTCCTTTATTATAATTCTCTTGCCTTTTTATCATAAAACTTCCATTTTTATGGTAAATATGGTATTTTTATTATTTTTGCATCTTTATTATTTTACTATTTTCATCACTTTTATTTCTCTATTTCAATTTCCTATAAAATTCTATTTTTATAATAAAAATGAAAATTTTGCACCAAAATACCTAAGCTTTAGAATCTTGCATCATGCATTTTCATTAGCATCCTTGTTTGTTTATTTGTTTAATTATTTTTGTTGTTTCAATTATCTTTCTTTATCTCGCCATGAATGATACACAAAATTGCTCTAAATGTGATCTGTGCTTGCATGTGCATGAAGACTACCCCTTGTTTTGCAGGTTTATTAGAACATGAATTTTCTTTTATTTTCCATTTTGATGTAATTAATAGAATATGCAATTTTCAAGGCAATGTAATCTTTAGTCCTGATTCCACTTTTATTTTTCTATTTTGGATGTATTTATTAGAATAGGATTTTTCTCCAAGAGTTTTAATCCTTAATCCATTTTCCCTTTTTTTTTATTTTTATTTTGTTTATTGGTGTGTTTATTTTATTTTATTACTTCTTGCATGCTTGTGTGCTATTTGATACGTACTTACCTGTTTACATTATTATTTGGTTAGTTGAACATAATTGGTGAATGATTGCTTATCTTGTGATGTATGTCCAACTATCCTATGCTCCAATTTCCATTTCCATGCGGTTTCATTTGACTAACAGTCAAGTGTGGTAAATGTGTTATAAAACATGAAACTAGGGTGAATGAATGAGTAATTAAGCAATATGTAATAAGAAATCGGGTAAGTAACTCCTGCCCCCTAAACCCGGAATCTCTGGTTAGGAAAGTGAGTTCTTATTTCACTTTCTCCCGAAAAAATTCGGGTGGCAACTCCAATCTAAAAAGCCTATTTCAGGCAAACCCTCCCACATCAATAACATCTGGTAGATAGTCACCTTAGCCTATGTACCCCAACATCACACTCATCTTGTCCTATTACAAGCTATGAAAAGTTACAATCAGATTTGCATTCACACTAGTGATGGATGTCATATTCCTGATAGAAACTATGGAGAGTTAAGTTAACATATTCCCCACCATTATCTGATTACAGGACTCAAATTTTACATTGATGTTGAGAAGCCACCATATGATAAAAGTCTTAAAAGGCAGAATATAAATCTCCCTTGTTGCACAAGATAGTTACCCAAGTCATCATAATACATTCATCAATAAATGTCGTAAAGTATCAAGCACCAAGCAATATGGGGATACACGCAGCACCCTGAACATCAGAGTGAATAACCATAAAAGGTTTATTAGAACTCGATACATAGGAAATACGATGGCTCTTTACTAATTCACAAATTTCACATTTAAGTTTAAAGTCACTAACATTCAAAAATAAACTTGGCTTTATTTTTCGAATATGACTAAAAGATAAATAACCAACATGACGATGCCACAATCTTACTTATGCTATACTTGCTTTATTTCTCATTACACTATTGACTTGTCCTAGTTGCTAGCTTGTTTCCCTATGCATGTCAAGATAGTACAATTTTCCTCATTTAACACCAAAGCCAAGAATATACCTTGTTACAATGTCCTGAAACAAATAGTAGTTAGGCCAAAATTTTATGGTGCAGTTTAAAGCCTTAGTAATTTAGCTAACAAATAAAAGGTCACAAGACAGAAAAAGCACAATATCCAAAGTAAGATAGTTAAGATTAGATAATGATCCTTCATGAGTAACAAATGCAATTCCTCCATTAGTTGTCAGAAGGCTTTATTGGTATGATGGTTGGATAGATGTGAGGTGATGGGCATGGTTTGTCATATGATCAGTAGCACATGTATCAATATCCATGTATTATCCCAAGTAAGATTTCTCATACCTGATTTTTCATTATGGTCATCCTTGGATGTGGCAACAATAGCATCAATAACAGTTTTACCGAGTTTCTTGTGAGGCTTTATAGTAAAGTTCTACCATTTTTAGTATCTAATGATTTCATAGCATTATTCCTTGGAGTGTCTATTTTCTCCATAGTGAGTACATGTATATGGATTAGAGTTACTCTGTGCTTTTCCTTTTGTTGCCAAGTCTGAGTTGCCACAAGCACTGCATTATCTTGCATAACATTTGGTTTTTTCATTGTGTCATTGGTTCTAACCCATGCGTACATAAGCATAGCATGATTCAAGGTCAAGGGGTAGATCCTTCTATAGTATTTTACTCCGAACATTATTGAATTTTGAGTCAAGACCAACCAAAAAAACATATGTTCTAAGCTGAGTAATGATCTTGTGGAGTGAGAAAACTTCATTGACACCCTCTCCTTGAGCTATCATCCGAGCATATCTCCTGAAATCTACTAACTAGTTCATTATAGTAAGTGGGCAAGAGTCCACCATTTTAGCGAGTAGTGAATGACCATCGGTTCAATTCAAATAGTTGTGTCTCATATGAGCCATCATAGAAGGTTTTTAAGACTGCATCCCGTTTTTCTTTTATTGTCTACAACCAAATGAATCTTTACATTAGAGTCAGGCTCATGGAATTAATAAACCAACCTTTTAGATGATTGTTGTTGACAAGCCAGGTCTCCAAGGCTTTGCCTCCTACTGGAGGTTTCAAAGTTGCTCCAGTGAGAAAACTTAATTTCTTTCAGGCTCCAATTCTCATCTCCATAAATTGTGACCACAGTGGTGTTAGTGATATGCATCAGGTCAATCATGTATGACCATATTTTGACTTTATCATTTATTGA
Organism: Mallotus repandus; assembly: GCA_949671775.1. Classification (NCBI taxonomy): domain Eukaryota; kingdom Viridiplantae; phylum Streptophyta; class Magnoliopsida; order Malpighiales; family Euphorbiaceae; genus Mallotus; species Mallotus repandus. The sequence goes on along the minus strand of CATIWM010345564.1, from coordinate 6,538 downwards.
TTTTATTAATAAAGAGGTATTTTCAGTATTATTTTATGTTATAATAATTACTTGAATAGTCAATTCTTCCTAAGGTCATTAAGTATGTGACTTGATAGTAAAATCCTTAGGTTAAATATGAGTTCTATTCTGATTTATCCCTAGTCATTCATTATTATTATTGAAATAACAATGAATTAAGACTAGTATGATGTTGATTGATGATTATGTTTTACTAATTATGTATATGAGATATTAAGTCAACTCATAGGTACTTGTTTGAGGAATAATGTACTATATTGACCCACTATGAGAATACTATATAGATAATTAGCATAAATAATTCTCATCACAGTAATATTATTTTAGTCCTCTCACCTTAAAATCACCATGGTTTCCTCTGCATAATTATTTTGTATTTTGACACAGTCTAACATTGTCTTTAATAGGATGATCAAATAGATTGTTGTTGGATATAAAATGAGTTATGTGAGGAATGTGAGTGATTAAGAAGGAATTTGCCCCTCATTTAATCTGAGTAAGATATTTGTGGGCCCCTTGATGAGATAGACTGAAGAAAATACATGGCCATGCTGGAATGAAATGGTAAAGAGTTATCATTCTCAATCTACTTAGAATCAAGAGATAATGTGGTTGAATTATATAAGGATGACATAAACTATGCCTTGTGTTCAATCAAGATATCGTATGATAAAAGGACTATAATATTTACTATAAATTAGGTTATGTCAAATTATCGACCTTCACATAACTTGAGTAGTCATAATGTCTTGCTAGAGGCCACTTATAACTAATAGGCCTAAATTGGAATTTCAGGCCCACAACCAACATTATGTGCAAACACTAAGGACAAACTCAAAATGAACTTGGGTTTACCGGCCCAGTAAAAACTCTATGGAAATAAATAAATAAATTCATATATATAATTATTTATTTATTTATTTAAGATAATGGTTATCTTAAATAAATAGCAATCAATTTCTGTTTCAGAATTTGAATCAAAATAGAAATAGAAAAAAAGGTGAAATATACCAAAAACGTTTTGGTAAATGAGAAATTACCAAAATTCATTTTTCTAAATAAAACTCTAATGTGAAGTGTATAAATATGTCCTTTTCTCTAGGGTTTTTTATAAAAATTGCATTCTGCCAAAGAAATTCGTTTTTCACCTTTAAGAAAACAAAACACATAGAGTTAAAAGTGAGACTTTTGAGAAAAAAGGGTGCTAGCACACTGATTCTTTTTGGAGCAACTGTTCGTGTGGATACTAGTAGAGGACATAGCCATTTGGAGACATCTTAACCCGACAAAGAAAATGAAAAGCTTAAGGTAGGGTGCCACCGGTGTGAACCCCCTCTTATCCTTCCATCATTCTTGCCCGTTTTTCATTTGTGGTAAGGTTTTGGAAACCCTAATTAAATCAGTTAATCGAATTACATGGATCATGTTTCAGGTTAGTGAATGAAATTTTAATATTTCGCTATATTTTTGAATCACGAAACCTAACAAGTGGAAAGTTTGTATCATTAAGTATGATTCTGGTTAAGGAAGGAGAATTGTCTTGTAGGGTTTGGATAACAGTCAGAGATCCATGGTAGGTAATTGAAGTATTTTCTACCATTATAGAAGTTTGCAGAGATGCAAATTCAGATTGAAAAGCAAAAATACAAGAATAAAGAGAGAACACAATGATGGTTTTTCAAGTTTTTTATGTATATTCATAATGCTACATACATCCTTATATACATATTCCATTATCCTAGCATGGAAAAGATCAATCACTATACAAAATCTCTCTATAAATCACTCTACAATTACAACCACAATTATCTCCCTATGATTATAGCTTATTTCCTTAGCTCACTTCAATAAACTACCATCAATTTATTCTTTGAGCTTTTAAAACATTAGGATCGTGATGGGCTTCCTCACAATTGTGATATAGATCGTGAGGAGGATTGTCCTATTGAACATTAGTTTCACTTTTGTTCTTTAAGATCGTGGAAATGCTTATGATTGTGATGGCACTGTGGGCATCCCTATTTTTGTGCTTTAAGCCACATTTTGAGTTTCATAACTTCATCCATTAAGTATGCCCTTGCTCCTAAGTAAGATACATTCTTAAAACACATATATTAGCAATAAAATTTATTGTTAAAGTCAAAATCAAGATTGATTTGAGATTGATCAACACACTAATCATGCGAAGGGTCAACAGTGACAAAGCCATAGCATCTCAGAACAAGCATGAGACATAGCACGATATTCTGATTTTGTTGAAGATTTAGAGACTCAATCTTATTTCTTACTCTTCTAAAAAATCATAGCATCACCTAGAAACAAACACCACTAGTAGTAAACCTGTAGGTGTCCCCCACAACCAGCATAATTTGCATCACTATAAGCTGAGAGTATTAATGAGGATTGAGTATAGGAGAATAGGATTGAGAAAGAGTCCTTTTCATATAATAGATAATTCTTTTGACTACATCAAGGTGAAGATGTGTAGGAGCGTGCAGGAATTAACTAACATATTGCACAGCAAATGACAAGTTTATTAGAGTAATGGTAAGTACATTAAGCTCCCAACCAACATACAACATAGAGAAGGATCAGGCAACGGCTCACCATCGTTTTTGTGAAGTTTAACATTTACCTCCATAGGACTGTCATTGGGAGAAGTATTAAAAAGCCTAACAATAGCAAGCATATCATCAATATATATGTGTTGCTTAATAAAAAGACCACCAGTAATAGACTAAATTTCCAACAAGCGATAGGACCAAGATTTTTCATATGAGAAGAGGCTTATAAATGAGCCTTTAAACTAGTGATCAAGTGAGAGTTAGACCCAGTAATAATAAGATCATCTACATATACCAAAACTATAACAATTTCAACAAGAATCTTGAGCCAAAATAAAGAGCTCTTATGAAAAGAGTATTGTTGTAAGGTTGATCAAAACTTATGGGTGCTTGCTTCAAACAATAAAAAGACTTTTGGAGTATGAACACGACTGAAGTAGGGGAAGACAAAAGCCTAGGAGGAGGTTTCATGTAGGTAGCCTCTTTGAGATCGCTATGAAGGAAAGCATTTTTAATATCCATCTAATGTAAATACTAAGCTTAAGAGGCAACTATAACAAAAACTGTAAGAATTATATCTATTTTGGCAACGAGAGCAAAGATCTTATAATTCATGCCATACTCTTAATTATTACCAAGAGCAACTAAGCGAGCTTTATAGCATTCCAAACTACCATTAAACCTTACTTTTATAGCATAAACTCATTTCGAACCAAGTGGAGAAATAGAAGGAGGACAATTCATAAGATCCTATGTATGGTTTGCCTCAAGTGCTTGAATCTCTCCTTACATAGCCTATTGTCAACATTCATGCTTGGCAGCCTGATTATACCTAGTGGGAATACCAACAGAAGACAATGCAACAGCAAGAGTAGTAGTATAAGAAGAAGCTAGAAACCTATACCTCTTAGGTGGAATTGACACCCCACTTGACCAACGCTATGGAGGCTTAAGATTAATCATGGCAGGAGTAGGTATCGGAGTAGTAATAGCTAGGAGAAGAGTAGAACCATAGAGAAGAAATTTTTTTCAAATTCATTAAAGAGATATTCACCTCCTGAATTAGATCTTGGAGTTTGAATAGATGTGGAGAATTGTGTTTTAACATGAGCAAATAATAATTTGAAGGCATTAAACACTTTAAATTTAGTTATAATGAAGTAAATCCATGTGAATCGGTTATGGTCATCAATAAAGGTTACAAAATATTTATAATAAGCATGAGAAAAAATTGGTGCAATGCCCTTCAAAGGGTTTAGAGGCATGACTACCTTTATTGGAAAAAGAAAGTGTTTTACTTTTAGTAAATTTACACGAACAACAATCAATGGAAATCTAAAAACATTTTATTTTATTTCCTAATAAATTGGAGTTCCTTAAATGAGTAAGAACAGTAGAATTAGGATGAACAAGTTTCTTATGCCAGTCTACATGAGAACTAAGAGATGAAAAACAAGCAAAAGATGATGAAGGGAAAGAACAAGCAGCAATGTGAAATGGGAGGTGCAACAGAAAAAGACGTCCAACTCTTGGCCTTTTTATTATCAGCTGACATGATTCCTGATCCTGCACATGCTAGCCATCAAAAGTTAAGTGAACATCATATTTTTTATCAACTAATTGACCCCACTAAAATTAAATTAGTAGACAACTTTGGACAAATAAACACATCCTTATAGAAGAATTTAAATCACTAATAGTTGCAATAGGCATATTATGACCATTGGTCGTTTGAATCATTTTGAACCAGTATAGGGCCAAACGTTAGAGAGTATCATGGCTAAATCGGTCATATGATTAGAAGCACCAGAATCCAAAAGCCAAGAACGAAGGGGTAGATAATACAGGAAAAAAATCATTTCTTAGACCTTTTATGGTGTTAAATGTGGTTGTCCAATAGTACCTATAGGATGATTAGTTATAGATTCAGTAGATGGAACTACTATAGCTTGCAATCCATGGGAACCAAGGAGGGCGAATGGGACAGTGTTTGATAATACGACCTTCATTTTTACAATATGTAAATTTTTTTAGGACATTGAGGAGCAATATGTCCAAATTGTTGACAAGAATAACACTGAGTCTTGCTTAAATCTCTAGCTTCAGGCTTCCCATGTGTTGTATAAGCCATGGTTACGAAAGTAAAAAGGGCTTGTTGCGTATTAGACTAAGTGAGTAATTATTGCTCCTCACGAAGAAGCTCCCCAAAACAAACTTCCAAGGAAGGAAAAAGGTCTCGGTTTAGCAAAGAATATCTAACAAATTCATATTCAGGACAAAGCTTCATCAACAACTGATTGCTTTGATTGTTGAGATGGACTTTGTTAATGGTATCATAAATAGCAGATGGTTTGTCAATCAAGAGAAAATCAGAATAATTTGCCAAAAGACTCATAATGCTAGAGTAATAATCCGGAATTAACAACGATTCTTGTGAAAGTCGAGAGATCTCTAGTTCCAATTGAAATCTTCTGGCTGCATTATCTTCGTAACCTAGAATTAACTTTTGTATATCCTCATCACTTTCAAACCAAGTCCCCATATCACCTTTTAACCTTTGAATATGATTCTAGTGTCTTCTTTCTAAAGCTTTATGATGAAAAAATTCCATATTTTTATCACCAGCCTCCAACCAAATAGCTCGGGCTCTTTGCTGCCAAAACTCCTCTTCCCAAAGAAAAAGCTCATCTAATTTAGATTGAAGAATTTTAATCTCCTACACATGATACCAAAATCAACTAAAGATTGCAAGCAATGAAAAGCTTGAATTGTACGACCCACCTCCTAATGCATATTCCTAAAAGAGTCTTTACTCTAACCCTTTGCACAAGCAGCAATTTTGTTTGGAACAATACTATACCTATAGAGCACAATTTGAATACATTTTGGATCTCTCAACTTCAAAGTGAAATGGCTCTCTCTTTAATATACATATAGATTAAAAAACCATCAAAATCAAGCAAGATAAGGACATGATCAGATGCAATTTGTGGCAAATGTTGAACAACATATTTAGGGAACATAGAAATAAATAAATCATTGCCCAAATACTGATATATTCATTCACAAATATTAGCAGTTCCAGCCCTGACATTATCCTAAGTAAATATGCTCCCATCATAACCTAAATCATACACATAATATTGATCCAGATCCATACTTTGAGGGCTCCCATCAGTGCCTCCAATCTTCTGATAACTATTTAATACTTCATTAAAATCACTGAAACATAAACAAGGAAACTACATATTTTATAACAAGGAATGAAGCATATACCAAGTTTAATGTTTATTATGCTGCTATGGCCACCCATAAATTGCACACCCTTTCCACACCTTTTTATTTTGATCATCGAACGCATCAAAAACAATGGAATGCTTACTATAAGAAACTACCTAAATAGAAATTTGTTTTTTCTAAAGAAGCAATAAACTACCAGCTCTACCATTACTATCGACATTAAAAACAAAATAATTAAAAAAAAACAAACTTTATTCGTTGAAAATGAGAATAACAAAGTTTACACTCCATAATAAAGATAAACTCCAAAGAATGTTTCTTAAGAAATAAACACATAATTCTTAATGTTCAAGGGTTCCCCAACCCTAGAACATTCCAACTTAAGACCTTTAATACTCTCGGCGAAGCTGCCAAACAGCCACCACCTCAGTCTGTAAAAACAAAAGCTGAATTTGTCAAAGGAATTAGTTGGTTACAGGCTGTATAGTCAGAATACATTCTGACAATAAGATTGTTACAGGATGTATAGTCAGAATACATTCTAACAATCAGACTATATTCTGACAATCAGACTGTATTCTGACAAGCAGACCCAGTCACATATGATTCTGCTGTACTCTGACAATTAGATCTGCATTATGACAATCAGACCTGTAATTAATGTAGTGTCTCCTAGAACTTGTATATAAATATGTTTATACACTGAATGAAAA
>CATIWM010345438.1:0-12060 GCA_949671775.1 Mallotus repandus | reverse complement strand
GTTGCTTGTTGTTTGAGTGGAGATGTATGTTTTTTTATTTTTTATTTGTTGTATTTTGTTTATGGGTGACTTTTTTTTGGTTTGATTAGGTTGTTGAAAATGATGATTTTGTGTCTCTTTCTAACCGATATGGTGTTATTGGTGAACAGAGTTTTAAGCATGTTGCTATGGTTTTTTTTAATTTCTGTTGCTTTTTGGTTTGTTGGATTTCAAATATTGTTTTACATATGCAAATAATAATAACAATAATATATTTAATTGAAAAATATAATAAGCTGAATAAAAGTGTAAGAGATTGTAGTATTTTTTTTTAGTTTTTTATGTGTGATTTATTTTTGTAGCTTTTTGGTTTTTGTTTTGTTTTTGATGTTGTTTTATATATGTAGATAATAATAATAATATATTTAATCAAAGATAATGAAAAATATAATGAGTTGAATAAAAGTGTAAGAGATTGTAGTATTTTTTTTTAGTTTTTTTATGCGTGATTTATTTTTATTGTTTTTTGGCTTTTGTTTGGTATCTAATATTGTTTTATGTATTCAAATAATAATAATGATAATGATAATAGAATTATATATAGTTATATTTTAAATATTCACAATTAATATCAATAAAATTATGATAGTAATATGTATATATATCTACACTTGCAACATCATAGATCATTGTATTTAAAATAACAATAATAATAATAATAATAACAACAACAACAACAACTCCAAAAGATTACTACCTTCATTTTATAATAATAATAATAATAACAACTAAGTAAAATGCAAAAGATTACTACCTTCCTTTGAAATGAAAATAGTTTTCAAATGATGAAAAAACAACTCCAAAGAACAAAACATCACATATCATTGTTTTCCCAAGTGAGTTGTTCACTTGCTTTACAGGTAAGGCATGTGTTAGACTTATCTACGAGGTCATTAATCAAAACATTACGTAGAGAAAGGATTTTCTTTTACGAGCCTCTTGCAACCCATCCTCTCCAACCACAACCAAAAGGCCATTATTTACATAGTCTCCACTAGATCTCTCCAAAGAACAAAACAGTCTAAAATAAATGAATGAACCTAATATGTTCCAGGGTTTTCAAAAAATTAACATTTCCCACAAGCATGAATTTACAAACCCTAACTACACAATTCCTAAACCCTAACTGCCTTCTTTTTTAGCCACTCGCCTAGCAGTGACCCCTGGCTACTTTTCTGCCCGGCGTTGTCATTTTCCCTTGTTTGTGTGAAAAATTGCATTATTAGTTAGGTATTTTATTTTGTTATTTAGTAGCTTTTACGTCTTAGTTGACTTTCTTATGTTAGTTTTCAGTTTCATTTATATTTTATGTGTTTTAGGTTGGTTGGGACTCATAATGAAGAAATTTGGATGAAAAAGTTATTATGTTTTGGATGAGAGGATTCGGCTATTATCGGGGGAAATTTGAGGTTTTAGCTTTTGAAAGCTAAAATAGCATGAAGACCCAACTGCTATCATAGCTAAGGCTGCGGTTGCAGCCGAGAGGAGTTGTAAAATTTATCGCCGATAGTGTTGTGGTCGCAGCCCTCTATCGCATGTTTGAGTATTTTGAGCATAACTTTTTATATAGAACTCGAATTAAGGTGATTCAAAGTGCTACGGAAAGATAAGAGAAAATTATACAACTGTTATGAAGACTTAAAGAGCTAATTCATTCATATTAGAGGGCTAAAATTTTGTGCAAGTCATCCTATCTGCAAAACAAGAGGGAGACCATCCTAATTTGATTAGGATTGGAATTTTGATTGCATTGACTTTTTTTGAAGGGCAACGCAACTTTCTTTTTAGGGCCTTTAAATACATCATATTGGGGACAATTTTAGGAGAAGAAAAACACTGGAAATAAGCAAGAATTAGAGAAGAACTCAAGAGATATCAAGAGTTGAAGAATTAAAAAACAAGAATTCCTAATTTATTTTCTTCTCTCTTCTCTATTCTTGTAATTACCATGAATTGTTTTTGTGATTATGTGGGATATTTTTACATTATGTTAGGCTAAATTTCTTTTGGTTAGGGTAGGTATAGACGGCGGGGTTTAGCACACGCCCAAGTTTATTGCAACCGCGACACTGTTTGAGCTCAGGGCTCTAGGGAACACACTAACCACTGTCACAAAGACATGGCGTGGAGATGAGGAGTCACCACCCAGGGTAATAACTGGGACAAATCGAAAGTGGTGGTAAGTCGATTCTCTAATACAAGCTAGCACCATAACCAGGAGTTCTAGATACAGAATACCAACTTCTTTTAGTCTTGTGTTCATTTAGATTTATTTTATTAATTATTATCTTATTCCCTAATTACATGCAATTTCATTAAACCCTAATTCGAACATCCATCTAACCCTAAGGCAACTAATTAATGAAAAAGCACATAAAAATGCATTTAAAGTATAATGTCCCTAAATCTAAACTATATTTAATTTTAATTTAAGTTATCTAAATCTACATATTTTATTTACAAATGAAACTAAAAATGGGCCTACATTTTGATTAATTAGTGAACCTAAATCTATTGTTTTAATTCAACAGAAAGTGGGCCTAAATCTATTAAATTTTAAAAGAAAAAAGAAATTGATTAGTGGGCTTAATTCTAATTATTTTTATTCTAAAGAAAGTGGGCCTAAGTCTATTCAAATTTAAAACGAGCAAGAAATAAATTAGTGGGCTTAATTCTTAATTAATTTGATTCTAAAGAAAGTGGGCCTAAAGTCTAAATTAATTTTATTTAATTAAAGATGGGCCTAAAACCTAAATTAACCTAATAGGCCTAAATTAATTAATTAAACCTAAATTTAATTTTAAAGGAGTTAGATTTACATGTGGGCCTAGAGCCCAAAGCAAATAAAATTAGAAAAAACAAACCCAAAGCAAATGAGAAACAATAGATAAAGAAACAAACATCACGTGATTTTTCTCTAACCTTAATTTCAATTACATACAACCTAAATTAATCTAAAGTCGTCATTAATTTTAATTGAATTACCAAATGGAACCTAATTTACTATTCCAATTAAAACATATGCACGTATAACTCCACTATTCCCACTATTGGGGCTATTACAATAATCTACTAAAAAAGATAAAATTAACTACAACCCAAAATAAAATAACATACAAAATAAATCTACAATACAAAGAAAATAATCCTAAAATGGTTTGAATACAAAGGTTAATCCATGGCATTCCATGGATCTTCATAGATCTCGTTCACCATCACGATTCAGATCACCCATCCAGAATCATTAAACACAGAAAAAAAAGATTAGTAACCAATAAAGATAAAAACCGAATCAGAATCACAAATCAAAACATAAAATAACATAAAAACAAACAAATAAATAGGAGAAGAAAAGAGTTTAAGGAAAAACTAATTATGATGCAGTATGATTAGCTCCTCAGAGGTCATGTTGATTCACCGTCTAAATGGGTCTCCAGTATTAATTTACGTCTTCTAGCTTTGATTATATTGGCGTCAAAACCCTTTTTTTTACTCAAAAGGAAGACGTCTTTTAAAAAATTTCTGATAAAAAATATAGAATTCCAATCGGAAATCTACTATTCTGACTTTTTTTTAACATTTAATTACAAAAAGACCCTTGAAGGAAAAGAAAACTTTCCATTTAGTCCATAAAAATGCAATCAAGCCTTGGAATCCGAAATTCAAATATTAGAGACCCATTTGCCACGAGCTTTCATCATCGGAGTCCTCTTTCACATCCATGCTCTAATTATCCCGAAATTGGGTGCTTACAGTAGGGATTGATTACTTGAACATGAATTAGTTTTTCTTTAATTAATGAAGTTTATTAGTTAATTGCAAGCTATGTTTATTGTGCTTATTTTATATTGATGCTTGATAACAATTAGCATAAATTAAAATTAAGGTTTTAGGTTGTGAGATCAAAACCTTAGTGGATATATAAACATAGGTTTAAATTGCTTATAGGTAGAGATATCATAAGGGAATTAAATTCCAATTAGGTGTGCTGAATAAATTTATAATTTAATTCAGGGGATTAAGTTCACAACGAGAGTTGGGATTTAATGTTTTTGTTTAAAGGTTATGAATTAAATTTAGTTATTACTTGAAAAAGATTAATTAATAAATTATAATTACCCAGGATTTGCAAGACTAATAGGTTCATTAAATAAGTTAACTAAGGATTGTGAAAAGATTCAATTCCTAACCATTGCATTCATCAATTGTTATTCCTTTATTTTAGAATTTAATTTGATTTATTTTCTATTTAATTTTCATTCAAAAATTCCATATTCGAAAGCTTTAGACAATAGAAAATTAAGTTAATAGGTGGTTAGAACGAGTCTCTATGGGATGATATTTTTTATACTACTTGGCGATACCGTGCGCTTGTGGTTTTACATAAACAAGTTTTTGGCATTGTTGTCGAGGACTCAGTTCTAACATCATAATTGATTTAATTTTTATTGGATTAAGGCACCAATTTTTTTTTCTTATTTTAATTATTTTATTTTGCAAAATTCTTCAGTGTATGCACAATACCTGAAAGTCAGGAAAGAAGCCACTCACATACATTCCAGAACTCACAAGGTTTAAAAAGGAGAATTAAAGACGTTCTTGATAAGAATCAAGAATAATGGTGAATGATGGTAATCAAGATGTTGATACGAGGGTGTTGATGGACACGTCTATGCCTAGTTTGGGAGGAATAAGGCAAAGCATTACAAGACCAACGATTGAAGTCAATACCTTTGAGATCAAACCAGCTGTGCCGTAGATGCTCCAGTCTACTATTCAATTTTATGGAATGCCGAATGAGGATCCAAATGACCACACTACCCATTTTTTAAAGATTTGCGACACGCTCAAGTACAATGGTGTGTCTAGTGATGCACTAAGGCTGAGATTATTTCCATTCATATTAAAAGACAAGGCTAAAGAGTACTCAACCACCTAGTTTTTTCACTAATTAGAATGATTTGGTGAAGGAGTTCCTAGCTAAATATTTTCCACCATCTAAGACAACAAAGGTGGTGAAAGAGCTCACTTCATTCCAACAATTTGAGCATGAATCCTTCAGTGAAGCTTGGGAGAGGTTTAAAGAGTTACAGAGGCGTTGCCATATCATGGATTGCTTTATGAGCACATTTTACAATAGAGTTATAAATTCCACAAGGGATTCTATTGATGCTAAGGCTGGTGGATTTTTTTATGAGGAAGACTAAGGATGAGGCTGCAAAACTTTTGGAAAGAGTTATGCTTGATAATTGCCTATGGTCTTCTGAGAGAGTTATTCCACCAATGCAAATAGGAAGGGTGGAAGTTGACACAGTGATAACTCTCCAAGCTCAAATTTTTGCACTAACAAAACAACTTGGCAACCTCACCAATAAAAATAACTCAACCATTTCAAATAACAGTTACAAGTTCTTGGGTTACTCTACTAATGAATTTGGTTTTGGTGATTCAGGTATGGTAGGAGATGGATATCAAGAGCAAGTTAATTTTGTTGCCAATCAATTTCAAGAAAGGCAAGCCAACAACCCCTACTCCAACACTCACAATCTAGGATGGCGAAATCACCTGAATTTTTCGTAGAGTAATAATAACAACATGGTTGCACCTAGCTTCCCCAATAATAATAACTTGCAAACGCAATAAGTACCACCGAGATTTTAGCATCCACCATAAGATAGAATGGCATCTCTGTGGAGAACAAATTAGATAAATTTTTGGATGCCATTACTAATAAGTTATCAAGTCATGAGGAGAACCAAAAGAGGGTGGGGGCTAAATTTGATCAAATTGCAAGAAATCATGCCTCTTCGATTCACAATAATGAGGTACAACTTGGACAGCTTGCTAATGCCATGGGAACAAGAATACAAGGAAATCTTCCAAGTACTACAGAGTCAAATCCCAAGGAATTGAAGACTATAACTCTAAGGAGTGGCAAGGAGGTGAAGGCACAAGTTGAAATTTCCAAAGAGGATGAGAAAAAGGATGAGGAGCAATATGTCATGGTGGAGAATAAGGCAAAAGAGGAGAGCAGGACAGATCAAAAGGAGATTCCTAAATCCATACCTTCCTCTTTTGTGCCAAAGATACCATTCCCTCAAAGATTGAAAAAGTAGAAAGATGGAGAGCAATTCTCAAAATTCTTGGAAATTCTCAATAATCTACAAATTAATGTTCCTTTTTCTGAAGCAATTATGCAAATGCCTAAATATGCTAAGTTCTTGAAGGACCTTATCACAAAAAAGTAGCATTGGGATGCTCATAAAACTGTGGAATTAACAGAGACTTACAGTTCCATCATCTCTCACAAGATTCCAACCAAGCTTAAAGATCCAGGGAGTTTTACTATCCCTTGTGGAGTTAGTACTCAAGAATTCCCTAGATGTCTATGTGACTTAGGTGCAAGTATTAATCTTATCCCTTTATCCCTTTTTAGGAAGCAGCTTAGCGAGTTGACTCCTACGAACATGACATTACAGCTAGTAGATCACTCCGTAAAGAAGCAACATGGAATTATCGAAGATGTTCTTCTAAAGGTAAATAAATTTATATTCCTAGTGGATTTTGTAGCATTAGACTTTGAAGAGGATAGAAAGTGTTCTCTAATTCTTGGGAGACCATTTTTTAATACTGGGAGAGCTCTCATAGATGTTCATGAGTGAAAAATAACTCTTAGGGTTAGTGATAAGAGTGTTGAGTTTGTAATGTCAAATTTAATGAAACGCCCTTTAGATGATGAGATGTGTATGAAGGTAGACATTGTAGATGCATGTGTCAAGGAAGTAAGTTGTAAAAGAGAGAAAAATTAAAAAATTGAGGTGAGTTATGAGGGTTGTGTCAGTGAGCAAGAGAGCAAATTTGCAAAATCTAAAATTTTATTAGAAAGTGACAATCCAATACCCATACATCCCAAGAATCAATACCTTCCCAAAAGGAACATGATAAAAAAGAAGATGATTAAGAAGAATAAGAGGTTAAAGCTCTACTAAGTCAAGCAAGTGAAGATGTAGGTTAGAAACAAATCCTCTACCTTCTTGATACTTTTGAGAGAAAGTTTGATGAACTATTCAATGGGATGGAGCATTGCATTGAAGGCATTCAAGGGAATACAATTATGCAAGGCACAGTGAGGGGAGTCCTTCTTTCCTTATTTAAGTTTTTTCTTTTGTAATTTTCTTTTCTTTTTTTTTTATTTCTTATGTGTTTGTCGTCTGTTACACTTACATTTCACATTGAGGGCAATGTGAAGATTAAGTTGGGGGGGGGGGGTTAACTATTGCATTTGTATATATTTAAATTTTAAATTTTATGCTTTACTTGGAATTTTATTATATTTTTATTTATTTGTCAAATTTTTTAATTTTTACGGCTGTTTGCATATAGAATTGAAGCTTTTGCAGGTCCCCAAACATCAAAGTGCACAAGCATAAATGGCAAAGAGCTTTTATTTAAACTTATTAGAAAAGGAACACGATGGCTTTTTGCCAATTCACAAGTTTCACATTTGAACAATGATGGTGATGTCTTTGAAAACAACCTAGGAAATAAATATTTTAAATATCCAAATGAAACATACCCAGGACGTTTATGTCATAACCAAATATCTGATGTAGGTACTGAGCTAGTAGCAAATTCTGATTGAGTCAATGCACTTAAGCTAGGTGGTGCAAGATCAAGATAATAGAGCTTCCTTTTTCTAGTACCACACCCAATCATCTTCTTTGTCTTGGTGTCCTTAAAAACACAATAATTAGGTCAAAAAATTGCTCCCCCTGTTCCTAAATAATTTTCATTTTAAAATTCTAATTTTATTCCTAAATAATTGACGTTTTAAGTTACCAATGCATTTTAACTATTTTTTTTCCTATTTCACCCTTATTTAATATATGAGAACTGATTGAATAGATATCTACTCTTTTGGGACTCTATATAAAACTAATGATTGGTTGAGGGAATTATTATAAGGCTAGTATAGTATTTTATACATATATTAAATACATTCCTTAATCTATGTGAAGAATCCTTAAACGACAATTATTTAAGAACAAAGGGAGTACAACATAATTTAAAGATGTAGTAATTTGAGAGAAAGAAAGTAAATTGAAGTTAAGGAATGGAACTATAAGAACATAATCTAAGTTAAGTTTATTGAGAGAAAAAGAACCTTTACCAATAACATTAGCTTCCATACCATTGGCTGTAGACACAACAGATTGTTAAGATGATTTTAGTTTAGACACAAATGTAGTATCAAAAAATATGTGATAAGTTGATCCAGAATCAATAATCCATGCACAAGACTTAGTAGTAACTGAATTACTAAATAATTTACCTGTTGGGTCTGAGGAAACATGTAAGGTAGCAATATCTGAAGTAGGTGGTTCAACTACGACTGTGGAAACAAATGCAGTTGTTACAATTTTGGGCTTGCATTTTGGAGCCTTTGAAGGGTCCCACCAGGTAGGATATCCAATTAGATCATAGCATCTTTGAGCGTGTCCTATTGCACCATAATGAATACAATATCTAGTTGAACTAGACTGCTTACTTCCTAGATCAAAGCTGCATGATGTTGTCGTTGAAGATGATGTAGCACTAGTATTGGCTTGTCGTGCATGTGGGTTATTTCTTCGGGTTAACATAGCCACAACATGAATTAGAAAAAAAAAAGAGGGCTTCCCTAATAAGCATTTTCTTCCTTTGTGCTTGCTCCAAATGTTGGATGACCTACAAAATAAAATAACAAAAAATAAGAAAAATAATAGAGAAAACCAAAATAAAATATAAACTTAAATAAAAGAAATAAATCAAAACACATTGGGTTGCCTCCCAACAACCACTTGTTTAGAGTCATTCGCTCAACTAAATTCCCATTTGATCATTAGGGAGGATTGATCAAAGAATAATCCTCCCTTACTTGAGCTCGCTTATTTGACACTCGAAAAGAGGATGAAAATTTCTTAAAATTTATATCTTTCACAGCACTATTAATTTGCCACTCTTTAGTATCTTTCTTTGGATGCCCCTTTTTCTTCTTTACTTTCTTGAATACTTTCACCTCCTCAGTATCACAAATGATGAGGGTTTTAAGTGGCACTTTGGGAACTTATGGAATAATGTCTTTAGCACAAACCTCAACTACATCCACCTGAAAATAAGAGGGTTTGATGGGGATTGTTATGCCATTTTGAACACATCAAACTCAACCTTTTGTTCCCTAACTTTAAATGTTATTTTTCCTCTCTTGACATCAATGATAGCTCTAGTTGTAGCTAAGAAAGGATGTCCTAAGATAATAAGGATATGAGAGTCTTCTTCCATTTATAATATCACAAAGTCATAAGGCACATAGAATTCCCTGACTTTGACAGGTACATCCTCCAAAATTCCTTTGAGATAAACTATGGATCTATCGACTAGTTGCAAGGAATATTTGTAGATTTAAGATCTCCAATATTCAATTTCTTGCACAAAGATAAAGGCATTAAGGTTACACTAGCTCCTAAATCACAAAGTGCTCTACCAATATAAAATTTACCAACTACACAAGGTATAGTAATACTCCTTAGGTCCTTAAGCTTTGGAGGAAGCTTAGTTTTTATAACAGTGCTACACTCCTCATTCATTGGTATGGTTTCGTGGTCATCCCACTTTATCTTGTTAGATATAATATCCTTGAGGCATTTGGCATACTTTGGCATTTGAGTGACTGCCTCTAAGAAAGGAATGGTGATGTCTAGTTGCTTGAACACCTTTAAAATTTTCTGAAACTGCTTGTCAAGTGCCCCATTACCCATCTTTTGAGGGAAAGGTAAACAAAGTGTCTTTGTCTTCTTAGGCTTTTGATCCAACTCATTACTCCTTGGCTTCTCTCCTTCTTTTTGTAGTTGATTTGGCTCAATTTTTGATTCCTTAATCTTGTGCTTAACTTCAAGCATTTGCCTCCCACTTCGTAAAGTTATTGCATTCACTTACTCTCTTGGGTTTTCAGGTTGGCTTAGAAAATGGCCCATCTGGAGAAAATTTGAGGAACTTGCTTATGATGCTATTTAGTGTTCTAGCATCTTGTTGTGTATGGCTAACTATTCCATCCTTGCATCAATCCACTTGAAATTTTCCACATGTTGCCTTAGACTCTCTTGAACCATTTGATTTACCTTGTTTTGCAATTAGATGAAGTTCTCCATTATTATCTCGAGGTTGGTCTTGGGTTTTAATTGAGGATAAGTGCTCTTTTGCTGAAAACTCAGTAGAGGTGGTGCTTTGTACCTTTGATTTGTATTGGAGTTTGAATTCCCTCCTTAATTTGACCATGAGAAATGCAGGTGATTCCTCCATCCAGGGTTGTAAGTGTTAGAGTATGGATTCCCTTGACGTCTGCCATTTAAATCATTCAAAGCATTTAATTGCTTAATGGAATAACCTTGAGAGAAAATGTTACCTTGTTGACACTCTGTGGTGGAATGTCAACCTCCACACACTTTACAAGATAGCACATGTGATGGATAACCTGCAAAGTTGAGCTTTTAAAACTGCTTTATGAGGGAATCCAATTTGGCATTTACCATGCTTAAACTATCAACCTCATACACTTAAGGCGGGTTCTTAAGTTGATTTCACACTCCATGCCATCGATAATTATTGAATGCCATCTTCTATAAGAGTGCATATGCATCATCCGATGTTTTACTCATGAAGGAGCCTTGTGTAGTAGCATCAATGGTAATTTGTAAGGACTTAGACAATCCTTAGTAGAAAGTCTACATAATAAGCCAATCTGGAATGCCATGGTATGGGCAATGTCTTGGCAAGTCTTTAAATCTCTCCCAAATGTCATGGAGAGATTCTCTGGGCTATTTCTTAAATCCAGCAAGGTCTTGGCGATATTTGGTGGTCTTTCTAAGCGGGTAGCACTTGGTTAAAAAGGCCTTAAAAAATATATCCCATGAAGTGATGGAATTTAGTGCCATTGAACTTAGCCATAGCTTCACCTTATCTCTCAATGAAAATGGAAACAACCTTAGGCGAATAGCATCTGAACTCACTCAATTTATCCTAAAGGTATCACATATGTCAAGGAAAATGGCTAGGTGAGCATTTGGATCCTCTATCCGTAGTCCTCTAAATTGGTATTGTGAGATCATCTGTATATATGCAAGCTTTGATAGATGGTTTCATGATGCAATTTTGGCTGCCCATGAGACTTGGTACCTATATTCTTCTAAAGCCCTTGCTTGAGCTCTTTATGTTGCTAGGTCAGCCATTCTCTTTTCTTTATCTCTTTTCTCCTTTCAGTTCTTTTTCTAAGATTTTTTTATCTCCGGGTTTGCTCTCTCTAATTCAGGGTGTCGCAATCTTATTTGCATAAACTGTTAGGTTTCCTTGATTCATAAAAGTGGCAGAAATAAAACTTTTAACCACGAAAACCCAAAACTTGGATCCATATAATTCGAACTAGATTGATTGAGAGGGTTTCCAAACACTCACCAAGATGATCTTTTGGTAAGATTATTAGAAGGATGAGAGGGGGCTCACTCCAGTGACACCCTACCTTGAGCTTTTCATATTCCTTTTTGTCGGATTAAGATGTCACCAAAAGGTCACACCCTCTACGGTATCCACACAAACAAGATGATCCAAAGTGATGTTAGTGTGCTTGCACCTTTGTTGTCTCACAACACAAATTCTCTCTATGTCTTTTCTTTTCACAAAAAAGGTGTAGGAAGAAAGAGGAGAAAAAGTGGCTTAACAAACCCTAGGGAATGAGATGTATTTATAGCCATCCTTTCTAGGGTTTCATACTTCTCCACTTACCAAAACTATTTTGGTAAGTCTACACTTCCTTTTTCTATTTTGATTCTAATTCCAATTAGAATCATTTTCTATTTATTTTAAATAACTCTTACCTAAAATAAATAAATACTAATATAAATATATGCATATATATATATTTATTTATTTACTTGTTTATTTAATCTTTCATAAAGATAATTATTGGGCTAATTAACCCAAGTCTACTTT
>CATIWM010345426.1:0-24802 GCA_949671775.1 Mallotus repandus | reverse complement strand
ATGATGATGATAATGATGATGAAGAGACAGAACTTAATGAAAATGAAGATGATGTTGTTGATGATGACTATTATGACTAGATGACAACTTAAATTCATAATTTGTATTTATTTCAAACATGACAAATTTCCAAGTTATATTAATATTATAATTAATATAATGTTATGTTAATATTTTCACTTGTTATATTTTTTATATAATCATCGTATTTTTTTTATAGCTATGACTAGCTTACCGACCACTCATACTGAAGATGATGATGATATTCTCACACCACCACCTTCTCTGCCACAAACTACAGTCACAGTACCTTCTGCATCATCAACAACAGATACTACAAGCAGGCTATGTATCAAAGTTGACAAAAATAAGTAAATAGATTCTCGATTTAATTTCATTATATGTGTGTTTAAGCATTTGTGTGTGTGACATATTATTTTTTTCATTTATTTTTTTAATATTGTTAAATGTCACATACTTTTTTTTTTCAGGTTAGCTGCTACAGAAACAATATTATTTCCTCCGGGTATTGCATGCTCTTCTTATATAACACTAAAAATCACTGAAAGACAAAGCAGCTGCATACAGTGGGAGGCTCATCTATAAGGATCCTAAAGACTTTTATTGGGAGGAGTTTAAGGTTAGAATATTTAGTTTATTTATTATTTTGAGAAATAAATAATTAAAAATTATACAATTATAATTTTGCGATTTAAGTTAAATTTTTTAGTTATAAATTTATTGTGCTTATTTATTAAATTTTTTTATATAATTGTAGAAGAGATATACTTAGAATCCTTTAGATGAAGAGTCTATTAAGAGCTGTTGGTTGCAAACTGCGAAAACCCAATACACCAAGAAATCCATGGTTGGAGGCATTTCGAGGAAGGCAAGCCCGGTTTTGTTAGCCAAGAAATTTGGGATAATTAGCAAAAATATTAGAGCACTCCAATATGGCAAGAGAAAGGTCGCAAAGCTAAACAGAGTTGTCTATCTGAGACAGCTGGTCCAGGCACCGGTGTTACTAAGCATACATGTGGGTCTCGATCTATGGTGGAGCATTCCAAGAAGATGGTAAAATATTAATTATGTTATGATTTTTTTTATTTTAATTATGTTATAATTTTATTTTATTTTAATTATGTTATAATTTTAATTTATTTTAATTATGCTATAATTTTAATTCATTTTAATTATGTTATAATTTTATTTTATTTTAATTATGATATAATTTTTCATTTGGATTATGTTATAAATTTATTTCCTTATGGTGGAGCATAAAAGGATAATAATAATAATAATTTCTAACGTATTATTATTATTGGCTACAGAGTTGCAACGTCAACCCAATAGTTGGGAGTTATTCACGAAAGTGCACTTGAGAAAAGATTGAAGTTTTGTAGATGCAAGGTCAAAAAAAGTGAATGTATGTTCATCTTTAATTTTTTTAGTCATTTTTTTTTGTTTATAAGTATTGAATCTTACGTTTTTAAACTAACTTGAATGCTTTTTTATATTATAGGATCGTATGGAGGAGATGGTGGCTTCTACTTCTCAGTCTTTGGAGGATGGTTCACAACCTCCACCAGTTGACATTGATGCTTTGTATTTTCATGCTGCAGGTGGAGAGAAGAAGAGACGTATATATGGTCTTGGATCAGAGAGTACATTTCACCTTAGTTCATTACAAAGTACTGGGAACTCGAATGGATCATCTCAAGTTAGGCATATGATGGAGCACCTCACAGTAAAACAAGCGGAGATAGATAAAAAACTTGTTGATGTCAATGAAACAAAAGCAGAGATGGAGAGAAAACTTGCTGATGTCAATGAAATAAAAGCGCGTCTAGACCAAATGGAGGAGCAGATGAGGCGCATTATGGAGTAGGTGCAGTCTAATGAAAGGCGCAATGGTTAGGATCTTTTGCACGTTTTAGTTGTTTGTATTTGAAGTTTAGAACATTATTAATGTAATTTTAGAACATTATTATACAGATATTATTAGTTAATTATGACATCTAATGTTTTAGCATATTTTTTATGAATTACTACTGTATGAATGATAATACTATTTTTTTTTAAATCTGCTTGTAGTTACTGAATTTTAATTTCCTTATATAAATTTGTTTAAAATTTCATTCCAAAAATACACAAATAATATAAAATTTAATGACAAATTAATGACCAACTTTTGACAAATTAAATTTAATATTTATTTAAATTTAGTGATCGTTTAGTGACAGAATACTGATAGATTTTTAGTGACAGACTTATGACGAAAATATTAGTCATGGCAATTTCGTCACTAAACCGTCACTAATTTGTGACACATGAGGACCCTTTCGTGATGGATAATCCATCATAACTCCGTCACAAAATTTTGTGACAGATTTCTGACGGAATTATCAATGACGAAATACTGATGGATTTTTAGTGACAGTTTTGTGATGGACATATTAGTGACAGACTTTCTGTCACCAAACCGTCACTAATTTGTGACGGTTGAGGTTTGTTTGACGATAAACGTTTAGCAAGTTTTGTGACGGATAATCCATCAAAAATTCGTCACAAAATTTAGTGATGGAATTATTAGTGACGGAATACTGATGGATTTTTAGTGACAGTTTTGTGACGGATATATTAGTGACAGAATTTTCGTCACTAAACCATCACTAACTTGTGACAGATGAGGTTTGTTTGATGATCAATTTTTAGCAACTTTTGTGACGGATAATCCGTCAGAAATTCATCACAAAATTTAGTGACGGATTTCTGACGAAATTATTAGTGACGGAATACTGATAGATTTTTAGTGATAGATTTATGATGAAAATATTAGTGACGGCTCATTCGTCACTAATCACTAATCCATCACAAATTAGTGACGGATGAGGGTTTTTGATAATTAATTTCTAGCAACTTTTGTGATGGATAATCCGTCATAAAATTTAGCGATTGATGACTTTTTCGTCACTTATAAAATAGCGACAAGCAAAACTGTGACGATATTTTATCGTCACTAAATGAAATAGTGACGGAAGTAATTTTTTTATAGTGCCTGAGAAACTGTCGTACCACATACAGGCACTGTGAAAATTCCCAGCACCCTTGAAAGTGTGGGAATCGAGCTACAATACAAAACAGGGAGTTGAATTATCAGTCTAGCTAAGTAAATTTAAATTTTTTTTTAGCTTCTGGTGAAGAGGCGACCGCCTCTACACATAGAGGCGATCACCCCATCGAAGGGACGTCGCCTCCTCGCCAAGAGGCAATCAAACCTTTATAATGGCTTGAATGTGAAGAGGCGAATACCTCTTCTCCAGGAGACGATAGCCTCTTCGCAGAGGCGATCGCCCCAACGAAGAGGCGACGCCTCTTCATACCAAAAAACTGACACTCAAACTCATTTTGTGCAATTTTACTCAGTTTAATCAAATTTCTCTTGGTTAAATCTATAAACATGCATTCCTAAGCACTAACCCAATATTATTTTATGTTATTTGCAGGAAAAAATTGAAGAAATTGGACACTAACCTCTCCGGTAGCTAATCCGTAGATATGGGATCGCACATCTGCTAAAAGAGGTACCTCATCCCCAATGTTGAGGCCGAAGTTGCATAAAGGACATACTGGAGGTGGTGGGTCCCATGTAGGCAAATCTGGGGTCCGCGCGGCATCCATAGTGGAGAAAACTCAGAAAAAAATGAAAAGGAGAATTGAGAGAAAGAAAAGAGAATTCAAAAAGAAAAGTGAGTTTGAGAGGAAAGGAATGGAGCTATATATAGAAAAGAAGAAGGGTAAGGAGGGAAATCCTAGTGAGAAAGGAAGGAAGGAGAATAAAATAGCCCATTAGCCAAAGGAGGAAAGGCCCATGAAATAGGCATCCCCAGCAGAACCTAAAAGAAAAGAAAAAGAAAAGAAAATTTTTGGAAAAATGAAGAATTGTTATCTTGCTTTTCGGGTGTATCTCCAAATTGATATTGAAGAATTGAAGATTGTTTGATCGAAGCATCAATTAAAGATGTCTAGTCGGGTTTGAATCCTCGAAGTGCATCTTTCTTTTTTAAGAGTGTTTGGTCGGGTTTGAATCTCCGAAGTGCGCGTGTTAAAGATGTTTGGTTGGGTTTGAATTCCTGAAGTGCATCTTTCTTTTTTAAGAGCGTATGGTCCGATTTGAATCCCCGAAGTGCACATTTTAAGGATGTCTAGTCGGGTTTAGGTCCCCGAAGTGCATCTTCTTTACTGAGTGACTTCTTGGGTCAGAAAGACTCGAGGATCACGATAAATTATTAATGAGTGACTGATCGAGCCAGAAAAACCCGAGAATCATGATCGTGTTTCCATCTTCTATTTTTACTAAGTGACTTCTTGCGTTAGAAAGACTCGAGGATCATGACAAATTATTAATGAGTGGTTGATCAGACCTTTCGCTTTTGTCGCATGTTGCTTTTTCAAAAAATTGATTTTTCGAATTCAGTTTTCAAAAAATCAAGGGGGCAAACTATAAGCACCCCGATGTGAGGCCTATAACGAAAGCCCAATGATGAGATAAGTACGGATTTTTGAATGCGAGAAAGCTCAAAGATTTCTCTAAGAATGGACTCGAAATCCCAAAATCCCTATTTAGGCCCAAAACACTCAAACTCAAATACCTAAGACCTTATCTGAACCCAAAAATAAACCCAAGCGCCAAAATTTTTAGCCCAACAGTCCAAGCTAGGCCTGAGTCGAAGAGGCAACTGCCCAGGCATCGGTAAGGCAACACCTCATCACTGGACGACCTACTTTACATTAAATGCCATTTATGGCTGTTTTAAGCGAAAAAGGGCCCACGTATCCCACGACTGGACATTTGGATTTAAAACAAAGACTTTTTATACTAAATTAAGCTTGAAAAAATAAGGAAGCAATGATGAAAAACACTAAGTGGGGGCTAGGGACCATTTGAAAGGATGAGGAATTCTAAAGAGAGAAAGAAAGAAGGAAAAATGTTGTGAAGAAAAAGAGAGAGAGAAACAGAAGAAAAGGGGAAGAAGAAGAGGAATAAGGGGTGAAAACTAAGCTTAAGAGTCCATTCTTTTGAGGAAGAAGAGGTGACCTTACATTCTATACACTTCAAAGTGATCCAACAAAGTGATCCAACAAAGCTTTGAGGGCTTAGTTAGGAGCTTCAAGCTAGTTTCAATCATTGAGAACCCATTTTTAAGCTTTCAAATATTCATTTCATATAAAATTTCATTTCTTACTTGATTCTTTCTTTATTTGTTACTTGAAGGTCATTAGAAGGCATGATTACTTGAAATATTGAGTGTTAATTGTAGATTTACGTTTATTTACATCAAAATTTATCTATTTGACTTCATTTTAGGATTACTTATGTTTTAAGTAACATGTAATATTGTTATACTCTATTAAAGAGACGATGTCTCTTCAAAGAGAGGTCGTCTCTTCGTGATGTGGCAATTTGAAATCGCCTTCTGGTCAGGAGGCGACGCGTCTTCGAAGAGGCGATCGCTTCCCCACCAAAGTCCTGCACATTCTGCTTTATTTTGGTATCCTTTTGGTTTATTTTTGATTTTTGACACATCTTTGTTGTCTTGTATCTTTAATTTTGTATAACATTGTCATGATATTGGGTATGCTCAAATAATTAATATGTGTATAGATGAATTTTCATGCCTATTTTATGCAAATTGAATTCAATTTCTTTTGTATATAAAATTCTTATCTTAAAATAGAACTAACCATTGTTTGTTATAGGGATCTCTCGGTGATTTTTAATCACTAAGTAGTTAGTGTATTAATTAGTTCTTGAGAGGTTTTATTAGAATTTATTATCATTGTAATTGTATAAAATATTGTAATCCTTAATCCCCTCTCCCCATTTATTTGGAATGAATGGTTGTAAGTTATTATTATGTGCAATGAATGTTCAGGTTACAAGCATGAAGAGGATTAATGTGCAAAGTTGGTAATTGTAAAAGTGGAAATGAATGCGATTCACATTTTAATAAGGAAATGATTTAATAATCCAAGATAATAAAATACGAAATACACATGGAGGCCAACCGAAAGGTTGGGTGGGCATTCCAAAAGCTAATACCTAGTTTCTGAACCCTGTCTTTGAAGATGGTTGCTAGTTACCTCCATGGAATCTAGTTGCTGGAAAGTGTGTCCCGGTTTTCATCCGGGTGGTGACTCCATCTCCAATATGGGCCACAAGCCCATTTTGTATTTCCTAGCAGGCCCTAAGTTTGCACAGTGCCATGGTCGCCAAACACTTGGGCGCGCGACTAGCCCCGCCACCTACACTTGTGCTGTCATTAATTTTCAATTAGAGACTAAAATTTGTAACTAGTCTAAAATTTCAATTTTACCCATACCACGTCATCATTTCTAATGGTGTTATTGTGAATTGTTTCCATTTATTAACGGACTAAATCATAAAATAGCTCTTTGTCACAAAAATAGCACACACTTTTAAGTGAAAATGAGTGAAATTATAGGATAGTTATTTATAATTTTTAATTATATAAATTATTTAAAATAAGTATATAATAATAAAAAATAATTTATCATTTTTAATTTATTTATTATTAAAATCATTAATATATATTATTTGAAAATTAGCTTTAAAATACGAAAGGAGACAGATCAAATCTATAACTATTTTGAATAAAAATAACTATTAGCAACTGATTTAAAAATCTTACCAAACATCTAAAATTTACCTAATTGAAAAAAAAAACCTCATTTAAATCAATTGAACCAAATAACCCTTAGTTATTACTTCTTCCACTGTGAATTTAAAAATATTTGAGGAAAAATTTATATTTATTTTTTTTAGTAAAAACTATCAATAACTTGAATACTAATAAACTCTTTAGGTGGCAATGGTTTCTTATTGTTTCCTTCTATTTTATCTACTTTGTTTTGTATTTTTTGCATTTAAATAAATGCAATTTTCTAATGTTTAGTTTGTTTTCTTTATGAAATTTTTTAATGGAGTTTTTGACCTTTTTGAGATGTTATTTTTTTATGGAATTTTTTGCCGAAATCTTTAGAACCAAACTCATTTAAATACCAAAGCATCAATTTATAAAAAAAATTGTGAAATATATTCTATAATTATTCTTTTCTCTTAAAAAAAAACTTAAATACCAATAAACTATTCCCTTGCTATAGTGAAAGTTCTAATTGAAGTCCAATAATTTTTAGGATGTCGCTCATTAAGTAGAATTGGCATTGCAACTGGAATTCAAAACCTACATACAGATAGGGTACAACGTATATTTCATTAGGCCATCATTTCAAGTGGTGGGAACCCTAGAATTTGAATAATGTGTAATAATTTTAGAATGGCTCCACAGATTTTTTTTCTTTTTAAAAAAATCAATTCAACAAGTTGGGTGTATTTTCAAAAAATGAACCTGGTTATTTTCAAAACTTGAACTGATTAGTCCTACTAAAACAATTGTGATAGTTTATTCTTAGAATATATATTAATACAAAAACTTAAAAGTAATAGCTTTGATAAAACTTACCTAACAACGACACATCCGTTCATTTATATATATATATAAGGGTTAGCATTGACAAAATGTCTCTTTGACTAGTAAGATGGACTTTTGCTCTCTGTCGATTTTGCCTCATGTAAATATTAGAAAAGAATTCAGCAGGTAGGGTTCGGAAAAGAGAGAGAAATATTAGAAAATTCGGACAAAAATTCTCACCCTCGACCAGCGGGTAGGGTTCGGAAAAGAGATTGAAATTGTTTTATAGTGGTTAACAATCGAGATAGAAATCAATTGGATGATCTAAAGTTTGTAAATTTTTCTTTCTTCATTTTCCTCTACCATCTTCGGCCATTCTAACAAGTAATGGGCCGAAGATACCTTCATCTTCCATTTCAACCCCTTCACCTCTTTTGCCCACTGCTTCTGCCGAACAAAGATAACGTAAATGACAGCAACTTGCCACAACTTATATAAGGGTTACATCAAGTCCGACGATGGAGTTTAGGAGGGACGAGCCAGTTTTAACTGAATTAATGCATTTCAAATAAGATCCTAAAAGATGAAACATTTAGATGACAATTTGCCAAAAAGGTATATCAATACAAGCAAGTACAACAATCAAGATATTGATCACATATCTTTGTTCTTCTTCAATTTTTTCTTCTGCTTTGCAATTATAAGCATGGCTCTCATTTCTGTATTCTACAAGCATAACAGCCTTGGCTGATCCCTTCTTCAGCTGGTCCCAGAGCATCTGTTCTTCAGGGACTCTTCTACTGTTGAATCCGACTGTCAAAAAAGTCTTCATGGATATGTGCAAACGTCGTTGCATATCAAGAAGCCCCACCATTTCAAGCTGGCAACAATCTAAAATTCGTCCAGGCCATGCAAACGTCGCAAAAGGATGGTGCAGAACACTAGCCATTTAGCTTGAGGTTCTGTCAATTTGGTAAATTTGTGATTGTGACTGCATATATAGTAAGACCAATGAGGCCTCATGATTGCCTTTGTCACCATAGCCTTCACAATGGCAAACTCAATGCATGAAATCCACAAATAAAAACTAAATTTCCTTATGTACAACATCTTTACAAAATCAAACAACAGGTTGAATATCTCTAGATCGCATGTAGGTTAAAAATTGAGATGGTAGTTCAGATAGAAGTGCCTGAACAACAGAAACCTGTCCACCTGCAAGAATTATGCGCACATTACCAATGGAGCGAAAATAACTAATAAAAATCGTAGTTCATCAAAATAAAGGATTTCCTTTTCTTACTCTGTACATTCCGGAATGGTACAAACTGAACTATATCACGTGAAGCAACACGCCCAGTAGAACTTTCAAGTCTCTCTCCTTTATCAGCATCTAAAATCTTTAAACAGCAGCCATATTTCATATAGTTAGAGATAATATAACTGAGAACTGAGGTTTTAAACTTAGGATACCAAAATGTATATTAATACATGCACAATCACTTGTTCCAGTATAGAAACAAGTACCTCCATTTCTTTGAAGTCAGCTCCCCCAACTCCAACAATAAGGATTGATAGTGGTAGGTCAGATGCCTTCACAATGGCATCTTTGGTTTCTTGGAGATCAGTTACAACTCCATCCTTAGACATTCAACCAATTTGAGAGCAAATAACCATTAGTATAAAAATTTAATTAAAAAAAAAATTCCTTCAATGATTTACCCTCAGGAAAAAGGATGACTGCCATCAAATCCTATCCTATGGTCATGATACAGATCATCATATTGATATTATGCTACCTAAGGAGATGAATATGAAAAGCACAAGTTAAAAATCCTTATGAATTTCAGTCTAATACTTACCGTAATTATTAGCAAGACAAAATATCTTTTTCCCCCATTTGCAAGAGAGTGGCTAGCAATTTGAGCAGCAGTATTTATCACAGGACCAAAAAGTGTGGGCCCTGCCAAAGAAACATTTAAGAGAGCACTAGTATATGCCAGCATAATTCCTTGAATTTCTTCAACCTGAGAGAGATAGGTGCTTAAGTAATATGTATGATTCATACAAGTAGTGAAACTAGGGGCTAATGAAACAAGCTCTAGGCATTTTACCTCACAGTGATTATTGCTCCCATTCAAGTTAAAACAATGGGAAACTGGACCATCGATTGGCCGTGCTCCAAATCCCCAGGCAGGAAAGCGTTTGTCTGAATCATAGAACTGCAACACTTCCCCAACTTCCATGATTGCCTAAAATAAAAACAGAACAAGGTAATAATATCCACTCATCAATCATAACAATTAAAAAAGTTAAATATGGAACACAACAATTTCTTACTTGCTGGTATGCATTTGGCCGAGATGAAGGATCAAGATAGTGCAAGGAATCAGGGAGGCGCGGATTTCCATTTGAGGCTGAAAGATGAAAATAAAGACATGATCAGATATTGGAGCACCAAAAGCCAATTAACATCCACCAATAGCAATAAAACATTTTTAAAAAAAAAAGGAGGGAGAGGTGGGAGCATGACATAGGAGTAATGATGCCTCAAGCATTTATGTAAAATATGATGAACTGAAGACCATGATTTTACATTCTACTAAAAAGCCTTTAGACTTGTTTTCAATGCTATAAAACTAAAAATAGCTAGAGATATCTTCAGGTTGGAAAAAAACAATTTTCTTTTCATCTGCAAATAGCTTCATACTTCTCTAACAAGACATTAGTCTCAACTTGCAAGATATGTCAAGAAGATAGCGTCAAGGAAGTACTGCAGTTCAGTAACAAAGTTCGACTAGACATGACCAGGCATATAGATGATTAATGGCACAATCATAGCATTTTGTAGTTGAAAGTGTTGGGAAGTAAGAGAAGAAAAGTGAAGAAACTAGCAGATCTGAGAGGATGATGATTGTGAACATAAAAAGACACAAGGACAAAATATTATGTAGAGTTGGTGACTTTTTAAATCAAAACAACAAATAATAATATTAACATTGCAGTCCCAAAGTTGATTCGATAAAAGTAATTCAGTAGAAAATGAAATTTCAGGTGCGGCTAAAGTTAAAATGAAAGACAAGTACCTGTGAAATCAATAGCAACCATGAAGTTCAGTTCACATCCTCCTTTCAAATAATCCAGAAAAGTATATTTAATGCTTTCAGAAAACTTTTCCACAAATAACTGGCTCTTTAAAACCTGCATAATCAGAAGCCAAAACATTTGATGCAAGGCAGATATGGTTCAGGACTGAAATTAATTTGGTTCACAACCAGACCTTCTTGTGATGATCATGTCCAACAGCAGTGGGTAAAAATAAATTTACGCCTACCCCACTAGAACGAAGCTTTTCTAGTTCAGAAAGGGATTTTCGAACTTCTCTGCAAATCAACAAAATAAAGAATCACCTTCAACATTCATGCATAAAGGATTTCGGGCAAGATGAAAGAAGAATAGGAGCAATCTCTATACCCAATCAAATCATGCTTGCCATTACTATTGAAGTTATAGCATTCTATCACCAGAGGATTATCCTGCAAGATAAATGAGAAAACAAAACAGAGAATTTAACCATAAAAATTAGAGGAAGCATGTCATTTAACCAACAAAATCATCCGAACAAAACAGCACATTAGAAATAAATAATTGCCAAATTGAGAATCCAAACACAAAAAATGACACAATCCCTTTCTAATGCATCGATATTGATAGGAGAAGATCATCAACATAAAGGCAAGGACCAAATCATTGTTTCATTAATAAATGAAAAGACTGATTTTATTTATTTATTTATTTTTGCAAAAAATATGAAAAAAGTATCATCCACAAAAAATTAAAATTTGGGCTAATAGCCATATGACTTTTACCTTGCTTCCAACTTGTTGAATATTCAAAAAGATTGGTTTCCATGTTGGGCTGTTATCATTCTTTAGGACTTCTGTTTTACACACAGGAATCGGGTTACCATTCTCAACAATTTTTGAAATTACCAGAAAAGGGTTCTGCAAGGGAAAAAAAAAAAAGTACTAAGCCACCAATTTATGTTTCACATCAATATGTGACAAAAGAAAGAGAAAAAATAACGTTATAACCATACAATTCTTGAGAACAGATCCTTATGTTCCAAGTCCGAACACTTTAATATCATCTCTGTTGTAGTCTTTGAACTAATGCATTCCTCAGCATGAACAACAAGCTGTCCACGTCGGGGATGACTTGGTATTGTTGAATCATCGTTACGTACAAGATCTAAGGTTAGTGACCTATTTGGTCTTGTCACAATCTGCATGGGCAGGAGCACAACATAGGTTGTTAAGCAATCCATTTTTAGTTTCAGCAGATGAATTTTAATATTTATTTTGTAGCCTGGCTACTGAAAGACAACCATTACTCAAACATAACGTGTTTGGTAATGGAGTATATAATGGGAGGAGTTTCCTGTTTATTAAACTAATTTGCTCTTTAAGCCATTATGTTCCGTCACGGTCTACCAAATACAGCATTTGATGCCAGCTTTCATCATTTGATGCAAGGATCTCTCGCTCAACTAAAACTATGGGGATTTCCATGTTTCAGATAACAAGATAAGAGTTCTTATACTTTGTAGTTCTACAAGAATGTGCAATATAATCAGAATGATCTTTGAGTCATACCTGTGACAACATGCAAGATGCTTCACCAAGAAATTGTTGCTCTTCTAACTTGAGCATCTGCATAGTAAACAATTCCATTTGCTCAAATAAGAGTGATACCTCTCATTGTAAAACACTTAGTAAACCGGTGGAAAACTTCAACCAATAAAAGGAAAAATCAAACAAATTTCTCTGGTATTTGTTAATTCCACCACAGCAGGGTCTCTTCTCAATTGGATAGAAGG
The DNA here is from genome assembly GCA_949671775.1 of Mallotus repandus. Lineage (NCBI taxonomy): Eukaryota > Viridiplantae > Streptophyta > Magnoliopsida > Malpighiales > Euphorbiaceae > Mallotus > Mallotus repandus. Next base: position 12,430 of record CATIWM010345426.1, on the reverse strand, counting down.
CTAAAGTGCCAACTCATTAGTAAAAGAAAAATCTATACATTAACATTTTTCACAAAAATACATGCTCACATTTTATGTGCACTCACAATTAGCAACAAAAATTGATTCACAACCCATAACACTCATCTCACTCTCATGCCCGACTAAGTTCATATAAAGGTTCTCTCTCAGAAAGAAGATGGGCAAAGGAAGGGTCACATAATTTAGAATCTTTATTGATCATCATTATCTATTGCATATCTTCTAATTCAGTAGTTAATATTAACTAGCGCTGAAACACAATGAATTTGGTCTTGCAGTCACCTTTTCTGAAAAAATAACATGTAGGTTACAGTAACTCGGCATACTGTTCAATACAGAAACATAATATCAAATAAAAACAAAACTGACAGAATCCTTGAGCAAAATATTAATAGATTAACAAATGACAAATCTTATATGGGGTTGAGATATATTAAATGAAAAAACTGCAGTCAAAACAATTTCTTCTTCCGCATTGACAACAACAACAAAAGACAGAGAAAACATGGTCATAAAAAAATACCTTTACTTCTACATTGTGAAACTGAGTGTCAATATCATATACACGAAACCTGTAGTAAATTGTACATATTACCATCACCGTTAAACCAATAAAAATACATATTTGATTGAGAAACATCTAGAGTCCAAGCACTAAACTTACAGAAAAGTCTGTACAATTTCAAAATGGTAAGTGATGGAATATTTCATTATCCAAGTGGGGTTCAATGAATTGAGAACCACCTCCGTGCGGAAAACTTCAACAGGCAGCCCATCTCTTTCTTTCGTATAAACAACCACCATAGGATCACTCTAAAACAAATAAAACTTCTATAATAAGAAATAGAAGGTACAACGTTTTAGAAACTAAAAAGTTTGGTATCATTTGACAAAGTTTATCAGATGCATCTTTAATTTATAGCTCTTTTTTTTATGCACAAAAATTAGCACAACAAATTCAATTTTGTTATAACCAGCATAAAAGGCTACTACATACTTCTCTATACATGGAAATGCAGAAGGAAATATCAGAAACAGACTCTTCCACCAGGAGTCAGCTCTTGAGTAACAAAACCAAACAGAAGCAAATTTAAGGGAAATTGCATTGCAGCATTTTAAAGACTAAACAGCAAAAGCAATTTCTTTTTATAAGAACTTTTATATAAATAGTAGATCTAAAGAAAAAGAACATATCAATGAAAATGCATTAACAAATAATGCAACAAACCTTGGAAAGCACATCCCGATCACGCAAGTTCATTGCAGAAAATGACAACTGCACATAGATAAGAAGGATTCAACACTGAAATAAATAAAAGCAACAGAAGAGACAGGATTTAAACAACAAAGATATCATCTAAATTGCTTTCATTTCGTCTTCAACTCATTTTCTGGAACCAAGAGTAACATTAAACAATCTAAAACAAAAGAATCCTACTCTAAATCAATTGCACTTAACTTTTGAAGAGCAAGTCATAGAATTTATCAAGTTAATAGCAATTCTGATTTCTGAACGTAAACCTAACATTTTCAGAATTTAATGAAATTGCATTTGACGACATATAAGGTCATGAATTCTGACTTATTCTGAGTAGAAATTAAAAATAATCTGTGAACCTGTGGCTATTTAATTTAAAATTTCTCGTGTAGCTAGCTAGCATCTCAGCTTGAATTTCTTTTTAATCATTATTCTAAAAAAACATTTCCAAAATGCAATTCGCAAAATGCCGACTCCTAAACTTCTAATTATCGATTTCAGCAAACTAAAAACTTCAGAGACGCACCTCTTACTTACTAAAATTTAACAATTAACAATACGTCCAAGGATTAAAAAAAAAATCACATTGCAATTGCAGAAAAAGAAACATCAAACGCAGTACCTCGATCTGCGAGGAGATACCGTGAAAACCGCGAGACTTGAGAAGGAAATCGATGGCATCATTATTACCGCCGGTAGAGGCAGCAGCAGAAGCAGCGGTGCCGCCAACGGCCGCTCTACCGCCAGCTTCATCGGAACAGCAGTTCCCCATACAAAGAAACAAAACAGCGCAACGAAATGAGCTCCAAAAATGGAAATATATATGAAGACTCAACTGCCGTGGAAAACAAGAGAAAATATCCAATCGAGGAACGTGGAGTTAGTGAAGCTCGAAACGCGTTTGTCGATGGCGCTAATATACTTACAAACGCACGCGCGTGCGTTTGTTGTTAATGTTAATGATATGATATTTCGCAGAAGCAGAATAGAAGTAGAATAAGCTTCCTTTTTTTTTTCCTTTATAATTTTTTATTTATTTTTAAATTGGGCCGTTGATTTGCTGAGAAATTACAGACAGCCTGAACCGGGCCAATCGGCATCAAGCATCAGCCTGACAAAAGTCCAAAATGACACCTTTAATCAAATTATTTGTATTTTTTTTTTTCATTTAAAATTCTATTCCTATGGAAAATTTTTAGATAGAGGCTGCAACAAAATCAGGGGGTGGATCTGAAATTTTGGAAAAAGGATAGGTTCAAAGGGTAGGAATTGGGGGTTGTATCCAAGAAAATAAATAAAACTGGGAGTCCAAATCCATCACATGTCATGCTGTCAAGTTGACATATTAAATTCATATGGTGAGAAAATATATTAATTCAAATCATACGTCATTATTGATAATCAGCACAATTAGTGGGGTTGGCCTCCTGAAAGTTTTACCAACATTTCAATTTTTTTTAAACAAATTTACTCACCTTAATTAGAATTTATCGAATTCAATTGTAATAATTTAAAAAAAACACATAATTGTAATCACACAACTTTTTAATTTATGCCCCAAAAAGAAATAATATAACTCCCTTAATGTCAGGCATATTAATTTAGAATCATAAACTATGTAAATGAGCTTGGCATCATACTTTCCTTTCCTTTTAAATTATTTGAAATGAAAATAATCATTCATATCATAATTTTACTTTTTAAAAAATAATTTTTTTTTTTTCTCAATATGAAAAAAAAAAGATAATTTGTCAATAATTTACCTACCCTACCCGAGCCTTCCCCAGCAGAACCAATGGTGGACACTGCGGCTTGCTACCTTAAAGAAGAGACAAGTAGTATGGTAATGCTTTGCACTGTTTCCTATAGCAAGCTCATAATAAGGTGTAAAGAGTAGACAGTCATAATGGTGTTGGAAGGACAAATATGCCGCCGAAGAAAAATGCATCCAGTGATTGGAGCTTAAAGACAGTAACATTTTCCATCACAAGTTGAATCTTTTAGGCCATAGGATTGAAGTTAAAATTGAAAAAAGAGGCAAAATCATAACGGAAGGTGCATTTTAATGACTTATGTTTCACGGTGTTTTTTCCTTCAAGTAAAAGCTATTTTGGTCTAATCTTAAAAAATACATATATTAAATGCAAATCCATTGCAAGTATTTTGCAGCTGGAATTCAAAAATGTTATGTTTGTAAAGGAGCAAGCAGTTGGGGAGGACAAACTGGGGCCACAAGCTAATACAAAAGTGAAGTTCCTGCCTCACCCTTCCTCCAAAAACTAAACTTTTTCGAAAAGGCAGGGACACCAAACATGGAAAAAAAAAAAGAAGGATCAGCTAAAGTATGGATGTCTCATTGGCTAAATGGGGGAAAATAGCTGGCCCATTTTTCGCATTTAAGCCGGATAGGGGGGGGGGGGGGGGGGTTGCATGCATGAGTGGCATAAAAAAGAATTACAATATCAATTATGGAGTCAAAAAAGCATTTACTGTCTGGTCCACTTACCATACTGCTATGATCAATTATCAAGTCCTTGCTATGGTTGGTTGACATCATTCAGGTATATTCCACCACTAGAATCACACAACAATCCAACTAAAATAAAATAACGGGCTAATGGAAGCAACTGCAGTTGTTGAGAATTCCTCAAGGAAAAGAAAGATTTGATGTTACCAAAATTGCCAAGGAGTCAACGAGCATAAAGGTCTTGAAGTCAACCATTAGAGGTTAGATGACGGAGAGAAGGCCCATCTAGCAGTAGCCAATCTTGTCTTCGAATCCGTGTTTGATTGGAAAGTTTATCTCATGTTTCAACCTAAGCCAATTGGAAAATCAAAATCCACTTCACTTTGGATTTCCTGTGCCAAGTAGACAAAAAATCTTGACGCACCAAGTTCAAGTCAAGTCAAGTTCTTGAAAGGGTTGAACTCTGAAGTCGTCCATAACCGTCTATAGACAAGAAAATACATTGAATAAGCTTAATGCTTCTCTAAGTCAAGGTCCATATTGTGGACTACAATTCTCGGTTTCACAGGCTGTGCACAACCTTAAACATTCTTGTAAGATATAAATCAAGCAATGGAGGAAATAACAATTTCATTGCCCTGCCATAAGATACACTTAGTGGTGAAGCTATAATTCTAATGCTGGGTCACATTGACGTTAGATCTATCACTCAAGTACTGAAAACTAAAACATTGTTCCAGAGTTTCAGACCATTGGAAGTGGCCTTTGGGAATAAAAAGGAACAGGAAAGTTCCCCTCTGCTTGTCCAGATGTTCCATGGGGGTTCAATTTTATGTTTTGATCAGTGTGTGGTTGTAGGGCAGTACGGAATGTAGTTAACATTATTCTGATCCTGAACAACTGCTTGCTCACTTTGTGAAGACGCTTGATAGTACTCATATGCTGAGCCACTATATTGATTGTTAGAAAACGTCTCCCCTCCAGGACAATAGCTGTGGTAACATCAGCATGAGTGCAATGCTAATATTAGTTACAAGCAATATTAAAAAAAAATGAACAAAAAGTATATTTAAAGGGGAAAAAAAAAAGAAAACCAATTCACTTCACATGCAGATTTTCTGAAGTGTCATGCAAGCAGGCAAAGATTTGAAAAGATTCCATCCCATCTCAATTTTTTTTGAGACATGTGTCACTTGTTAGGACCCAACAGGGCCACGACCAGTTAGTTGTTAGTGTTAGAGGGAAGGAGGACATATAATAACCTAGGATGGGAAACCACACAGGCGAGTCTCACCAACCCCTTTGCAGTGAAATCCAAGAAAAATCCTTGGTTTGGCGCCACGGCGGTTTGAACAGACTAACTAGTCTAAGCCTCATAAGCCCTCCCATCTCAATTATATAGTGAATGAAGGCTAACATTAGAAGGGTGAGAACATCACATGGCATCTTTTTCACAAACAAGGTAAAAGCAGTGACTCACTGGCATATCATATATCCTATAGGCCAAGCAAGCGAAGGTACTATGAACTGAGTACTTGGAAAATGCCAACCAAATGAAGCCCATATAAATAATCAGTTCTTACTTCTCATCATAATTTATCAACCAAAAACACATTTTGTGATCATTGTGTGAAAACTGGTTGGACCCTCAAGCTAGTTACTTGATTGCTATGCGCACCAAATCAAGCTCATTTAATTGAAATAGAGAAAAAGTACCTTTGGTATGCATTCACTTGCAAGTATGCCTGTTGAACATCCGAGTGATATGAAGCAGTTGGAACTGGTACAGTTTGTGGCTCCATCGATTGGTGGGTATAGCCCATCATGGATTCATAAGAAATGGTTTGCGATGGTAAGACACTCTGGCCAACTTGTTGATTCTCCAGCACTTGTGGGTCATGACTGTACTGCATCCTAGAAATGCACGGGTACTCTGAGTAAGGCATTGTTGGAGCTGTCAGAGCTTGGAGATTCGTTGATCCGTAGGTATGTACGAATGATCTATAATAAGCATGTTGTGGGCATTCTGCATCCTGCAAACCATGTTGAGACTTTGAGACTGATGGATTATGAGTATGCTGCATTCCAGCTACATTAGAATCCTTTTGTGAAATAAGAGTTGCTTGAGGCTGACACTGGTACTCTTTGGCTGAAAATGACATTGCCGAAGGCATAGCGATATGAGGCAATGGAGGAGACACTGATGCTGGCATAGTGAGGGGGCGAAACAATGATAAAAGACTCCTAACCTGCACCATGACATTAAACATCATTTAAACAAGTATTACAACTATAGACAAATATCAGAATGTAATCACATGTCAACACACTTGAGATGCAACTTACTTGCTGGTTGTTTAGTTCCTGTTTAAATTTTCCCTTCTCATAGTAGTTATCTTGGATAGCATGTTTAAAGGAGTTCTCTGGCAAAGGGAAAAAGTCCTTGCAAAGACGGAAGCTCAACTGAGCAAAGAGAGGAAAGGAAAATGGTCAAAAAACTGCAGTCTGTTCTAGTATATTTGAAAGGAATGTCCTCCCATCCAAATTGAAAAAAAATACAAAACCATCAAGCAAGAAGGAACTAGACCCTTGCCAATTGCAACCAACTCAATTATATGGATAATGAAAGATCAAAATCATCATTCAGATTTTGGCACAAGAGTATCAAAAAATAAAATAGCAATGACCTTTGAACAGCATTACTAGGATTACTTGCAACCACCTCCAAGAGATGTTAAGCCATCATCTTCGCAACAAGAACTCATAAAATGATGCCATGGGTTCACTGATGAACAAATGGCATCAGTCCAATTGCCCAAACATTCAACCTAGGAAGTCCAGCGCTTTAGTCCGAAGAGGATCCTTCACCCCATCTGATAAAGCCTCATATTGTCATTACTCTACATATGTGTGTGTTTCTTTAGTTGGCATATACACTTCTCTGTACCAGCCAACTTTATGGTTGTACAACTGCCTTTGCATCATGAATGAGTCCACAACTTGGTTAATTTCTTTTATCTCTAAAAAGAATTGCTTCCATGTTAAAATTAAGATAGAATTTGGACAGCATAAATGTATGGCTGTATTTTATATGCATGATGCCAACACTATTCCAAATCATAAATCATGGAATTTCATAGACAACGAGAGACAGTAATAAGTCTGTTATTTTTTTTTTTTTTCTAAGGCTTATTTCTTATATGACTACAGCTTACAGGTTTCATGTGAACCAAAACAACCTGTGCAGGAAACTTCCCACCAAAAGCAGTAGGTTCCAGGTTCAACTTTCCAACTGAGGTTGCTTTGTACGGACCATAAAGAAGCTTCCCTTCAACATCAAACAGAAAAAGATCCATCCCTGGTGTGATCTTCTCTACAATTTTCTTTTTTCCCCTTGGAAGCCCAAAAACACGATGCATGAAGCACTCTGGCTTTGTTTTTCCATTGCACAAAAATATAAAACCAGAAAGTTAGTCCATATCCTTCTCATTTTCCTGTGTATTCATTGTAATGGCTTGAGCAGCAAAAGCAGTTGCAGAGTCATGTGCAGGGTGTGAAGAAAGAGAGAGAATCTCCTACTTCGTCTTTATGCCTTTCAGGATAACATATGCAATAATGTTAAGCAAAACACCATATATGAAGGATGTTATAAAACTAAGGTAATATAATAATTAGTCTCACTATTTAATGCGATGATATTGGTGCACCAACAAAATACATAGCATTACATCCTAAAAACATATCTAAATTTGTGTTGATAAGAGCATTTACTTCTCAATCAATGGTTGTTGTTTGCAAGTCAAAATGCTGATTCCATCCATCCGCCTTTCAAGATTATACAACTGCAAATTGCTACGTGTCCAATAATACATCGTAACAGTGTGCCACAGACAATGTGGAGAAAAAGAAAAAAAAAACACAATGCATGCAGGTATACGTATAGAACACATGTTTTGCTGTGTTGCCTAATGAATGTGGCGAATTTGCATGCCAAACAAATAGAAAGTTGAATGCCTGCAATAGCTCTGTTTCTGAGAGGGAGGATTCTCAATTTCTTCTTAAGTTGCACAAATATACAACAACACAAAGAGGATATATAATCTTGATGCAAAGCATATGGCTATCTTAGCAGCTGGAAACATTAAATGACCATAAATTATTGAAGTATGAGGAATTCTACTCTAGTATCCTCCTTCTTATTGTATACCAGGATCGATAAAAGCAAATAGACTACCGTTCCACAAGCCCCAAATGGTGTAGCAATCAATGCCAAGTTCTTCCTTTGAATTTTTAGATTGTAAATTACAGCCAGAGGGTCTATGGAATAGGTGTGTGTGCACATAAATAAAATTTAATCAAAAGCCCCACTATTACAGTAGTGAATAAGTTCACCAAACAGCACAAAAAGAGCATCAAAGTTGGTTTTTTTTTTTTTTTTTTTTTGAGAATACGATGATGTGCAAGAAAGCTACAATGTCGCCAGTAAGTATTGCAAGGTAAAAGGAAAAGAAACAGGTCCTTAGAAGTGTAAATGAGCCGAGGTGCTCACGAGTAATTCGGTGTTCGGCTCGATAAAATTTCATATGAACTTGTATGTTAAAATTCGTTTAATAAACGAGCCGAGCTGAAACTATATAAAGTTCGGCTCGTAAAACTCACAAACAAATTCAAATAAAAGCTCATGAGCCAGTTTGTAATTTTAATATATGATAATTTTATTTTAGATATAAATTCATATTATATTTTAAAAAATATATCATCATAATTTTTATTAAATATATCATAATTTATTTAATAAATAATTTATTTTTGATTTTTTAATTTATAATTTATATTTTTTAAAATTTCTTTAGACTTATTTAGACTCATTTAAACTCGCAAACAGTTCGTGTGAACACAGAGTAAAATAACGAGTTGGGCTCAAGTTCGATTCAATTATAAACGAATCAAATCCGAGCTAGCTAAAATTCGTCTTTCGCTCATTTACACCCCTACTTCAGGTCTACTGCGGATGGAGAGAGAACCATGAACATGCAAAGTTATACAAAGAGCAAAAAGATTTACAAGAGAGAACCTTACCCAAATAATAAGGTAGGTTTTGTTTCAAGCCCGCTAATAAGACTGACTGACGAACAGTTTAAGCGCCACGGGAATGTGCAAGGCAGCCAACAATGGCGAAGGATCAGCCCGACGACAGCAAAATTGAGGAGCTTTTGCTTGCGTGAATTTGTGACTCCACAGTTTACTTGCGTCACGTACAGCAGTTTTTTTTTTTTAATTTTAAAATGATTCTTATGAAGGTGACTCAATTGTTATATGATGAACCCCTGTCTATATTGTAATATAGATAAGGAGTTCATTACACGTGTGAATAAAAATATGCCTTTTTTATTTTTTTCGTAAAACTTTTTTTTCACGTCAAAACAGAATTGCATTCAACAAAAGTAGATGAACATGGTGTTTGCTGTTAAAATTAAATTATTTCATTCTTCTTTTTTTTGTTCCTTTTATCTTTCTAAAAAAGGAAGAAATTAAGTACCGTATTGAAGCATAGACATTAAGTTCTAGGAGGCTACAGCTACTGAAGTTGGGTTGCTCATTAAAGACAATTACTAGCCAAATACCCAAAAATATATATGTATAAATATCTATCTGCCAAACATTTATGTAACATTACCGCATTCTTTATTTACTGTGAAACAACCTCCACCCACCATGATCAGATTAGTAGATAGGAGTCTCTTAATGAGGAAGGTTAGTTAGATTACTTGTAAAAATCTATAGGTTAATTGATCAAAACTATGAGATTCATTGATTTTCACTTGTATGTTCATTGAGAATCAATGAATTTTCAAGTCAAAATCAATGAGTCTGTTGCAAGTTCATTGACCTTTGCCTGCAGGTTCAATGAATATGCAAGTGAAGATTAATGAATTTATAGCATATTCATTGATATTTATCTGCATTTTCATTGACTTTCATCTGCAGGTTCACATTCAATTTAATTTACTAAACAAATACCAAAAAAAAATTTGACATTATTGTGCATATAAACATGTGTGTGTGTATATATATATATATATTAAAAATAAAGCAACTACTTTAAGATGAATCAACCAACAGAGAATTGCATAAGAACACAAGGGGTGTTCTTCCCACACTATCAACTCAAACACAGAAGAGGTTGCTCTAGCAAGGTTTTGAGCAGCACAGTTCGCTGAGTGAGGAACAAACTGAACACAAACATTTTGCAATTGAGACAGCAAAACCCGACAATCCTCAATGACTAGATTAACTGTTGCCCTTCCATTTCCTCAATTAATAATATCTCAAACAAGCATCTGGCAATCTGACTCGATGATTATGTCACTCTCCTGTCGATCTTTCAGCCTACTCAAAGCTTCTCGAGCACTAATGGCTTTAGATTCTAGAGGGGAAAACAAGCCTTGCACAATGTTTGCACAATGTTTTATTACATCTGCTAAAAGAAAAGTGGAAATTTTTGTTGCTGTTAATTTGGAGTGTACCAATTGCATCCTTTAAAATATGTCATATTTTCATTCATCAAACGTTACCATGCATGTTCACCTTCATATTCACTGACTTTTATCTGCATGTTGATTGGCTTTTACATGCATGTTCACTGACTTTTACTTGCATATTAATTAATATTTTCCTTTTATTTTTAATAGAATGATAATGTATTTTTTACTTATCAAAAAAAATTCTTTTTATTTTGTTAATTAAAATCTTTGAATTTAATTTTTTTTCATAATTTTAGTCAAAATAAATTTTTATTCATTAAAAAATTATTTAATTATTTATTTTAGTTAAATATTGTAGTTCATTATTTAAATAAAGTAGGTTCATAAGATAAAATATGTAGTGGGTTTGTATATCTCATCTCATGAGCTTGAACAAAAAAGAAAAAAAAATTAGTTGATATTGTTTTTACCTATCCATAAGTTAAATTCATTGATTTGATTCACTGACTTTCATTTGTAGGTTCACTAGCGTTTACTTGCAAATTCGTTGGCCTTTGTGAACCTACAGCTTCAATGATCTTCACTTACATATTCATTAATCTTCATTGGCATGTTCACTGAACTTCACCTACATATTCATTAATATTGTCCTTTTATTTTTAATAGAAATGAAAAAATATTTTTTATTTATTAAAAAATTTATTTTTTCTTTTTATTTTATTAATCATGGTGGTTGAATTTAATTTTTTATTCATGATTTTAGTTACATAAAATTTTTATTCATTAAAAAATTATTTAATTTTTTAATTTTTAATTATAATAAATAAACTTTTACTTTTTTATTTTAGTTAAATAATGTAAGTACATTACTTAAATAATATAGGTTTATAAGATAAAATATGTAGTTTCATTACTTAAATAATGCAAATTCATTAACATTCACCTACATGTTCATTAACCTTTACCTGTAAGTTCTTTAATCTTCACCTGCAGATTCATTAGTCAAATACTACAGTTTTATTACTTAAATTATGGAGGTCCATTAACTAATCTTATTTTATTTAACAATTCTTTCTTTCTTTTTCTTTTTCTTTTTAAGAACTAACACTTATTAACTGATAATGTTTTGTAGATATATGAGATATGCATAAAAAATTCATTCAGTATGGCTCATCTAGTTGTAATCGCATGAAGGAAAATTTTGAATGTAAGTTTCTAGCGTTTTTAATATCACAGCAAGATGTATCATTGCACTGACATAGTTGGGTGCTCCAATTCTTGTATCCAGCTCTCCATGAACCTATAAAATTGAAAATCCAAACACTTACAGGATATGCATGGATTCAAGCAAATTTAAAAAGCAATTGGTAATGGAGATTGAAGGAAGCAAACCTGCAGGTGAGTTTTAGAATCGAGAGGAATTTTCTGCTTGGCATGGAGTCTTAGGGCTTTGGAATCTCCTCCGTATCTCAAAGAGGTCTCCATTTTCTCTTTTTTTCTTATGTTTCACAATAAAATGGCTAACCTTTCAACTGATTTGCAAAGTAATGGTGGAAGATAGTGAGGGTGAGGTGGAAGATAGTGCGGGTGAGGCGAAAGAAGAAAGAAAGAAAAAACCGTTAAAGAAAACAAAACGCGTTAAAAAAAAAAACTTTGCACGTGTAATAGACTTTGGTCCATATTGCAATATGGACAAAAGTCCATGATATAATTTGTCAAGGTGACTCTGTCACAAGCAATTCCAATGGGCCTATTACCCAAATTGGTTGTGGGCCCCTTTTTGGCTTTCCTGGGCTTCGGTTTATTTATTAAGTTAATTCATCACATAAAATTAAGTGTAAAATATCTGATAAATAAAAATAAATTTTACCTGCATTAGGCATAATACACTTTGTGATTAGGTGAATAACACATAAATTAGGAGAAACATATTTTTCATGGTTTAACCTTTGTAGTTTTCTGAAATCAGATCTATAATCTATGATGCTATAAAGGGAGCTTTTGTCATTTGGATGGTCAACCTCCAACAAATAATTTTTATTTTATATCCAACGATATATTATATGTAACGCCCACATAATACATTTTCATTTATTTGCATAACATGCATATCATATAGTCATGAAAAATAGATGTAATACGTGTGATATTAAGTCCATAATAAGAATTAGAAAGTTAAGGGCTTAAATTGGTTAATGA
>CATIWM010345403.1:0-12775 GCA_949671775.1 Mallotus repandus | reverse complement strand
CAAATCACTCTACAGTTTAGGGTACCCCCACCATCATGAAAATAAAAAAATAAACAAAATAAAAATTAGTTAATGAATGATTGAAAAATAATAAACAAAAATCAAATAAAAAATAAAATCAAAATCAAAATGAAAGAAGAAGGAGATGAAGATTTGAGAATAAGATGCAGTATTGATTGCCCCTCAGAAGGTAATAACCGTTAATGAAAGTTTGTGGCTTTTGTTGTGTTTGTCTATGACTTTCGATTTATTTGGATGTGATTATAGCCAAAAGTAAAAGAAAAGTACTTAGAAATCAGAGAAAGAGAATTGTGTTTTTTTTGGCTCTCGGCAAAGAATCAGAAAATACAGAGAAAAATAATAAAACCCTAGCAGCCTCTCCCGTCCTATGAAGTGAGTTAATCACGTATTTATAAAAGACACCACCTGTAACCCTACATAGAGACCACGATAAAAACAACTTATTTTTAATTATTTATCTAAAAAAACATATTTATCAATACATTTATCAAATAAAATAAAAATAATAACCAATGATAAGTACAATAAAAAAATAAAACAATAAAAAAACATAATAAAAAATTGTGAGAATTGTTTTATAGACCGGAAATATGGATTTCCGATCGAAAATCTATATTTCCGATCGGTAAAAAAAAAATTGTTTTGTGGCCAAATTCCAATTTGAAAATGTTTTTCAATTTGTGACGGGTAAATGGGCCTTTGGCCCATTCAGCCAATTTTTTTTTTGAAATTTTGTATTTTTTTCTTTTTTTAATTTTTTTGATTTTTTTTGAAAATTTGTTAAAAAAATAATAATTAAAAAAATTAAATATATATATATATATATATATATAATTAAATAAATAAATAAAATTTAAAAATAATTTACAATTTAGTTCAAAACCAATAAATCAAATCCAATAAACCTGATTTCACAGTCTATTTTCATCACCGGCTCATCTGTCGCATCCAAACTCAAATCATCTAAAAATTGGGTGCTTACAGTTGAACTATGTAAACTATTTGTTCTAGCTAACCATTCAAAAAAGCTTACTCACATCTAATTGATGTAGTGGCCAACCACGAGATACTGCCACTGAAGGAATTGTCATTGGTTTAAGAGAAAATTACTATCCCCCCTGAGGTTTTTGCCAAATTAACTAGTCCGTCCCTACATTTTTAAAAGTCAATTAAATACCCTTTTAGATTTGATTCTGTTAACTATTTGCCCCTTCTGTTAAAAAATTTAAGAATATTATATTAGTCAAAAGTATAAACAGTGATCAAAAGTGTTAATAATTATAAAAATTTCAAAATTACCCTCAATTGATTAAAAATTTGGACTGATTTACATGTATATATATTTTAGTGTCTAAAATGTAAATTTGATTAAAAAAATATCATTTAACTCCGTGAAACCTCATCCTCTTCTTATTTATACCCTCTCCTTCATAGACGCTCCACCACTATGGCCACCAAAGATGACTGCAGATGACCACCACCACCACCACTCTGCCATAAATCAACATTACCACCACCACTCTACCATAAATCAACACAATCACCACCATTCTGCCATAAATTTTCTTTAGATTCATCAATAACAAATCAACACCAACACCACAAATCAACAAATTTTCTCTTATAATTTCATTCAAATTTTTGATTAGTTACAGATGTTATTATTAATGTTGTCATGGTTCGCTAGCTCTTATGTTTCTTCCTCTTCCTTAGAAAAAATAATTTGAAAAAAAAAACCAAAAACATCACTCAATTTCAAACCCGCAGAAAAAAGGATCAAATCGAACCCAAGAACTAATGCAAAGCAAATTGAAACAGAATAGGGTAGCAGCTGAAGCTAAAAATAAAGACTAATTGAACTCAAGATTATCATGCAAACTACAAACATAGATTGATTATCAAATGAAGCAGCAATAGATCAAGACATAGAAGAAGAGAATTTCACAGCTTGAAGGATCGATCCTGTTAGAATTATATTTTTTATGGGTTTAGATTCGAAAGAGAGTAGTGAGAGTAGGTAATTCGATTTCACATTAGTGGGTGTTTGCTTCTTGTATCAAACATTTGGTTCTTTTTGGAGAAATTGTTCAACTGCACATCATCTAATGTCGGGGTTCGTGTTCTAATCGGTGGTAGGATTGGGAGGTAAGTGTCAGTGTGCTCAGCCAGCTACGATTAGGAGTCTTGCGTGGAGGCGTCGGGTGATGGGTTGGCGAATTGGTGAGCATCGATGAATTTGGAGGAGTTAATAGAGGAAGTGAGTAGGCGACGGATTATTGCAAGTAACAGTGATGGTGGTGAAGGAGATGTAGTTTTTATTTTTTTCTTTAAAAAAAATAATTTTGATTTATGAGTTAGAATTCAACTTATATTTGGTAATTAATTATTGGTGTCTAAAAAAATATTAATTATTAATTATTAAAAAATTTATTAGATAGTTTTATTGATAAAATAAATAAAAAATATCAATATCAATAATATGTAGAAAAAGTAAATAACTCTTGATACAAAGTTGATAAATTTTTATAATAAGGGTAAATAAGTCTTCTTATATTAACTAATGGTTGTTTTTAACGATAAGGGGAAAGTAGTACATAGCGTTAAATTTAAAGGGATATTTAATTGACTTTTAAAAATGTAGGGATAAAATAGTTAGTTTGGCCAAATCTCAAGGGGGTGTTTAGTAATTTTCCCTTGGTTTAACAACTAGGCTAAAATTTTCTCTATAGTCAAGACTATACTTTTGTGTACACCACTAAGCTACTGACCAAGCTTTGAATCTTTCAATGCCTCCATCAACTTGTTGTTTGATCTTATAAATCCAATGATTGCCAACAACTTTATTGGATGTAGGTAGAGCAATAAATGTCTAGGTGTTATTCTATTGTAAGGCGTTCATTTCAATTTTCATTGCTTGTTGCCATTCTAGAATTCAGTTTTCTTAGTTGAAGGATAAAGCTTCAAAGTGGGGAGAGGTAGTAGGTTATTTTGTTATGGTATGATGGGCTATTAGTTTGTGTTGAAGTGTGGAAGGTCGGAGTTGCATTTGATGGGTGCATTGTGGTTGTGTTGTGGCCTAGGTGTATGTTGTCTTGGGCTTAGAAGAATAAAGATCAACAAATAGTTTTAATCCTTTGGGATTATAAGGAGTTATTGTTAGTTTAAATTTAGTTGTTGTAAAAGAACTATAATTAGTTGGTAAGGATAAGGGTAGTGTAGTTGGTATGATGATTGACTTTGGTAACTGGCAGAGCATTCAAATTTTTATTAGAATGAGAAAAATAGTGAAATGGAAATAATTTTTCATTAAATTGAACATGTCAGGCAACATAAAGTTTGTCTATAGTTTTATCTAAGCATATATAACCAAGTAGTAGGGGAGAATAACCTAAGAATACACATAGTTTAGATCAAAAAGAAAATTTATGATTATTGTAGGGACGTAAAATAGAGTAAATAGCACAACCAAAAATTTAAAAAATGAATAATCTGGGGCTTTTTATATAATATTTGATAGGGAATCTAATTGTTCAACGAGTTGGTAGGCATGCGATTGTTTAAAAAAATTGTTTTATTAAATATGAATTCCTAGTATTTGAATAGGGCTTTCCAATGATCCAACAGTGCAGGACCAATATCAACTATACGATAAATTTTTCTTTCAGTTGTGTTATTTTGTTCATGAGTGTGAGGACATGTGATTCTATGAATAATTCTATTATTTTGGAAATGCTTGTGTAAATGACGATATTCCCCCACCCCAATCCGAATTGAAAGCTTTAATTTTGCAATCAAATTATTTTTTAACCATTAATTGAAATTTTGTGGAAAATTGATGTAACCTCACTTTCGCATTTTATTGGATATAACCAAGTAAACAAAGTATAATCATCTATTAAAATGACAAAATATTTAAAGCTAGAAGAGGAACATATTGGTGTTAGATCCCAAACGTCTGAATGGATTAGTTGAAAAGGTTTTGTTCTATGAGAGTTCGTCAAAACTAAAGAAACTTAATGAAGCTTTCTTAAGTAACAAGCTTCACATTTATTTAAGGTTGTTTTATTTGTTGAACAAGGTAAATGAAAAGACTGAATTAAATGACGAACTATTTTATAATTTGGATGTTATAGTCACACATGTCGATCCTTCAAGCTTATAATGTACACTATAGTATGAGTGAGTTTGTGCTTTAGAAGAGCACATTGAAGCTTATAAAAGACAAGCTCAGTCATTCCTTATAGCATCATTTTCTTAGAAACCTAATCTTTAACAAGGCAATGGTCAGCGTGAAATTTAAAGAAGCATTTTTTATCTTTGCAAAATTTTTGGACAGAGAATAAGGTTTAGTGATAGGAACATGTAAGACATTGTTTAAAGCAAGCACTTTTTAGGAAGAAGAAAGAGTGTTATTGCAAATATGCAAAATTATCAAATCATGACCATTACTAACAAGCCAATTGTCCATACATTTGTATTCATCCAAAATACTTAGAGAAAATAAATCAGGGGTGACATGGTGTGTTGCACCAATATCCAAATGCCACTGTGTTTGTTGATCAATAAAAGGGGTGGAGAGGAGGCCAATGGTTGAAAGTAACTCTAACAAGTTCCCTTGCCAGCTATTTAAAGAGGTTGAAAAAGGTGTAAATGGAGAAGTTGGCCTCGAATGATTTCAAGGAATGAAAAAGCATCAAAGCGTCATCAATAATTAAGAGCTGTGTGGTTATTGAACCCACAAATCTAACAAATAATAAAAGAATAGCCTCGATGACCAACGTGTTGTCCTTATTAACCAGAGTTGCTATAGAATGGCTGTTGTGGGTTGTTGCAGCTTGAGAAGGGTTGCTGCTCTGAATAATATTGACTATAGGAACATGTGGTTCTTGAGACTTTAAGAGTAACTTATAGATACTAAGCTAGCCGTAGAGTTCATGAAACGAGGCAAGTTCAGTTCATTACTATATAGCACCAATAATGCCATTATACTATACTCTAAGCTTTGGAAACACAATGGCACTGAAGTCGGATGTAGAGATGGGCTATCTTCCTAAGGCCAAGAAATTGACAATAGGTTGGCTTGATAGAGATATTCAAAGACAAGTTTGTCTTCTTTGGAGAGATTATAAAGTTCAATATGGAGTTGAGTCCTTTGAGCATGACTAATGACACCATAAGCAGTTGCTAAGGCTTGTCATACTTCTGCTGCAGAGTTAACACCAATAAGTTAAGGATAGATTTTCTCTATGATTGAAGACAACAACTAGGAAAATAAAAGTTGATCTTTATTGAACCAAGTTATGTAATTAGGATTAATGGACGATTGATTTTTTGTTGGGTTGAATATTTCTTTAGGAGGAGGAGTTTTTGTACCATCGATGATCCCATAATGGTTATAGTAATTTAGTAGAGGAGTGAATTGAAGTTTCCAAGGAATATAATTTATAGATGTTAATTTGATAGAGAAGGTTTGTTGGACATGTGTAGGTGTTGTGGTGAAGACTAGAGAAGGATAAGAAATCATAGTATTGGTAATTGTCATGGACAAAGAAGAAGAAGAAGAAGAAGAAAAAGAAAAAGTGGAATTAATCATTAGTATTATGTGATTTGTGGACTTCAACTCTGATAACAAGTCAAAAATGAAAAATAGAAGTAGATTATCTTGTTTATTAGTGACTACAATGTGATATATATATATATATATATACATATAATTGACTCTGCTACAAACTATTAAACAAAGTACAATAGAGAGGTATAACAAGTTTAACAAACTACAATAACTCATGTTTATCTTAATCTCTTGACAAGTTGTAATTAGCAATTCGATCTTTCAAGATGATACTCTATTTGCCATATATTACTTGCAAGCAAGGATCTGCACACTTATGGAATTACTAATACTTATTAACTATTGCTATTGATTATTAACTAATTATGATGCCAAATTTGAAACTTATACCCAAGAGGGTGTGGATGAGTTGACAGGGGACTCTTCCAACTTGACCAGAGGTCTCGGGTTTGAGCCCTGGGTATGCAGCTACTTTAAACTCTTGAGGTAAACCTTTGTTGCCCTTCGAGGTCCTATCTGGATCGAATCCGGATTGGTTGGTTCCTATGGGATACCAGATAACCGGTGGCTTGCACCAAAAAAAATTTGAAACTTATTTGGCTATATGATAGAATTTAACAAAATGTCATAATTTATTTTTAAATTTGAAAAATTGAAAAGAAAAATGTTTAAAGTTCAGAATGGTTTTGGTAGTTAAGCATTTTATTTATGGTCATTAAATGTTTATATTTTATTGATATTAAAGTTTATAATATTGATGCATGTAATAGATGCTTTGTTAAATATGTGTAAAATCACTTAATAATAATTTTTTTTTTGTTTAGTTGCCTTAATTAGGATTCAAACTCAAAAAATCTCATAATTTTAGAGTATAGACATGTATTATTAAACTAAAATATATCAGTAATAACCAAAATTATTTCTGATACGAAAGAACAATTTTGTTATTTTAAAGGTAATTTTTTTCAGTAAATATTGGAGTCCAAAAATCAGAGACCGTGTCCGAACATCTCAACTAGGTTGATATCTTCTAAGCATTCACATCAAACTTATGTAGTCCAAGAATTAAATTAAATTAAAAATAAAAGTCATACAACTTAAAAAGGCCAAAAACCAACCGAATTAACCAAAATGGTAATTCGTCCTATGACAGGAGTCATTACAAATAACTGAATCACAAGTGTCTAGAGCTGAATTCCACCATGTAAATGAAGAAGCAGACACTCCCTTCTTAGCAAGCACATTAGCAACCGCATTACCCTCTCGGTAGATATGAGAAACCAGAAAATTCATCTGAGAAAATATAAGCCAAGCAATGAAACCATTGCTTCTTTAAGAACTTGTAATTTTTTTCAAAAAAAAAAAAAATTCAATGCAAATTTACTAAATATATTTTTATTCACCACAAATTAAAAAAAAAAAACAAAATCAATTATGATACCAAACTATGCTAACTAAATAAGATTATGATTTTATAGTGAGAGAATAGTTAAATGGTAATTCTTCTTCAAGAGTATTTCGAGGTGTAGGATTCGAATCCTGCCCTCATTGATTTAAAAGGAAAATATTATTTTCTATCATGATGTCCATTAAATGTTAGGTCAAATGACCTCCCTATTCACCAAAAAATGATAAGATAATAATTATGTCCATGTGTAACCAAGAAAATGAAAAAAATTGGTAAATACAACGTCTCTACTTTTGGGAGTGCTATGCACAATTTACACATTATAGTTCCTCGATGAATTCAAGTTTTTCTATGTTTTTTGCATTTGAATTTTCACAATTGAATCCAGACATAGGTGGTCATATAATAATCATTGTTCATTATAGTGATTGATCCTATATTTGAATAATGATGTGCGTGTGTCATTGTGTGTATATATAATATATCTTCAATCTCTTGAACTTACATTTTTTTTTTTATCAATTATCCTTTCTTTTTATAAACTGACAATTTAAATAAATCAAATTGTTAAAAATAAAATATATAAATATTTTGCGGCACTATTTAAGATGTGTAAATAGTATTATTATAAAGTGTTTATAAGTTATAGTTTTAGCAAATTAAAGTCTTAACATAACTAAGGATGCAATGAGCTCGCATGAGTAATAAGGCTCATATTCAACTAAACTTTAAAAGAAAATAAATAAGTTTCAAACATAGACACAAAAGAGACAAGTTGTGATATTTCTCTAATATCAAAAATAAGATAGTCAAGCTGTAAAAATCAAATACAATCTTAACTAAGGCTCCGTTTATTTGCAAAAAATATTTTCTGTAGAAAATATTTTTTAGAGAAAATATTTTTCAAATAAAATATTTTTCTATATTTGGTTGCAATACTAAAAAAGACAATAAATGAAGAAATAATGCATTAAAAAATAAAAGGGAATGCAATAAATGAG
Source organism: Mallotus repandus (assembly GCA_949671775.1). Taxonomy (NCBI): domain Eukaryota; kingdom Viridiplantae; phylum Streptophyta; class Magnoliopsida; order Malpighiales; family Euphorbiaceae; genus Mallotus; species Mallotus repandus. The sequence continues at coordinate 4,773 of CATIWM010345403.1, read as the reverse complement.
AAGAGAATGTATTGGAAAAGGTTATTAGAAAATACTTTCCCACCCCTAAAATAGGAAAACATTTTCCCTTATTTTGAAGTAATTTTCCTTTGAGTCGTACCTTATTTTCCTTTGACTTATTTTCCCTAGGTAATCCAAACACTAGAACATAAGAGAAAATATTTTCCCCAAACAAATGGAGCCTAAGATATAAAAATTTAAATCCCAATTCAAATAAAAATAAAATGGAAAAATGATTCCATTTATCTTCAATTATAGGCTAATTTTTTTTAATATTTCTATCTTTTAATTTTTTAATATTTCCATTTATCTTCAATTATAGGCTAATTTTTTAATATTTTTATCTTTTAATTTGTATCAATTTATATAGTTAAACTTTTGACTTCTTTCAATTTTATCCAACTTTTAATTGGGATGTGTAATCTTCAACGTAACTTGCTAACATGTCAAAAATAGTGCTGATAAAGCAAAAAGATCAAAACAGTGTCATTTTAATTAAGATCAAAATAAACAATGGTTGGTTTGGTTCAGTTAAAAAATAGATAAAATCAAACTAAACCAAAAATATTTAAAAATAATCGGATTGAATTGAACAAGGGTCAAAATCGAATTGAATCGAACTAAACTGGATTGGTTTATTCAGTTTGACTTTTTTATTTTTGCAATTTTAAACATATTGAATTTATATAATTTTTCACTATTTTAATAACATTTATGAGATCTATTATTGTTAGTTTTTTATATTTATTTTATTTATTATTTTTTTAGAAAATCGATTGAACCACTTTTTTAAAATGAATTTAAATAATATTGGTTTGAATTTTTTGTGTTAAATAATTTTATTAAGAGTTATAAATATTTAAAATCTACTATTGTTGATTTATTTTGAAATATTAGCGATAAACCAATCAAATCGAACATAAACACCATGTAATTTAATATGTTTTAGAAATTTAATTTGGTTCGATTTAATGATTTTTATATACTCAAAACCGAACCAAACTGAAAATATTTCGGTTCTTTAAAGTAAAAATCGCACTAATTTTTTTTTACAACTGAAACTAAACTGATTCAATTTTCAATTTTTTTTTTTGCTTACCCCTACTTGTCCCGTTAGCACCGTGTTTGACACATAGCAAGTCATATCATCAATAACACATAGAAATTGAAAGTTTGATAAAATTGAAAGAAGTCAAAAAACTAATCGTCTAAATTGATATAAATTAAAAGATAGGATTATTCATAAGGCTGGCATATAGTTGATGATAAATGGATCATTTTTTCAAATAAAATAAAATTCTAACTAAATTAAGGAATAGTATAAATCAAGTATCCTCCATAAAATCCGTAAACAATGCCCAATGAACTTGCCATCTTGATCTAAAAGGCACACCATACAAATGAATAACCTTTTTGAAAAATAATTTGATAATTCCATCAACTATGAAGTATGCTTACATAAAATAAAAATATGGTATCTTAGAAGATCTGTCAACGACAATAAAAATAGAATCTCTGCCTCACTAGTATGAAGTAAACCAAACATAAAGTCCATAGACAAATCTTCCCAAATTTTTTCAAGAATACGTAAATGCATGTATAAATCTATATTATGTGACTATCCCTTTGTTGTCTCACATGCATAATATCACTGAATAAATCTTGTCACATCCCTTCTCAAATGGTGCCTACAATATCTTTCTCCAACTACAATAATAGTCTTGTCTCTTCCTAGAGGCCTAGATAGTCTTTTCATGAATAACATTCTATTTTAAAGATGATTTAAAAATGAAAAGTTGGTTGGCCTTGCATCAAATAACCATTCTGAATATGAAAATTTTCACAATGTTAATTCATTATACACTTTTTCCTCATATGTTGAAAAGCCTTATAAGTTGCATATAACTCTTTTAAATGCTTACAATCCATAGTCTCAATACTTACAATAATAAGTAGATGTGCATATTGGATTAATGCATCTGCTACTTTGTTCTACATCCATAATTCATGATTTAGCTTAAAAGGAAACTTTTACAAGAATTATGACCATTTAACATGTCTATTGAATCCATTTCTAGCTATCCAGATACTTCAATGTGTCATACTTTGAGTGCAATACAAAATCTCTCCCAACAAGATAATGCTCCCATGTCCTCAATTCTCGCACTGCATAGTAAAACTGTTTATCATAATTGGTCCACTTATGTCTAGCATTAGTTAACTTTTTATTGAAGAATGCCACCCATATTTTTTCTTCACAGGTGGCATTCCAAATAATTCCACCTATGTCTAGCATCAGTCAACCTTTCATTAAAGAAAGCCACTTATCTCTTTCCATGAAAAGGAATAATTTCTTTTCTAAAGTCATTTGCATCACAATCTATTATGAATAGCTTATTGAAATCTAGTAATGTCAATAATTGAATAGTATATAACTTCTCTTTCAAAATTACAAAAGCAGCTTCAACTTATTCTCCCTAATAGAACTTCCCTTTCTTCAAGTATTATGTAGTTAGAGCTACTATGCTATTAAATTTTCTAATAAAACACTTGTAGGAAGTTGCTAACATACAAAAACTTCTTACTTTTGTCATCATGCTAAACTAATTTTGAATCCTAAGAATAATATTTTTTATAATAAAACTACACTTCTTTAAATTCACATATAACTTGCTTATTTTAGAGCTTTTAGTACTTCATCTAAATACAAGAAATGCTCCTCCTCTAAATGACTATAAATCAAAATATCCTTAAAATAAACTATAATAAACTTCATAATAAAAGACTTTAATACTTGATTTATAACTCATACAAACGTGCTTAGAGCATTAGTTAATCCGAAAGGCATCACCAACCACTCATAGCACCCTTCCCTTCTTTAGTTTTGAAGGCCATTTCCCCCTTGTCTTCTAGTCTAATATGTTATAATAGTAGCCATTTCTAAGATCGATTTTGAAAAGATAATAGAAACATTCAGATGATCTAACATTATCATTCAGTTTAGGAATTGAAAACTTGTACTCAACTATAATTTGTTAGTAGCTTTGTTGTTATATTTTTTCTGCTTAGTAAAGCTATAATTACATATAGACTCATGGTTTTTCTAGATATGTTCTTTATATAATAACTCTTCCACTTTTGCTTTTAGGTTCTCACTCTCTTGTGGACTCATCCTATAATGAGACAAGTTCAGTTAACTAGTGCTAATATAGTATTGAATATCCCTTATTAAAGGTAGTCCATCTGGTAAAATTTCTAATATGATCTCTTTGAATTCCTTTAATAACGGTTTGACTATATGTGGATGCTTTATTTCTTCTTACTTCTTATTAACTGTTAAAACTTAGTTTACAATCAGGGTTTAGACTTCCCTAGTCTTCTTTATGGTAGCTTCTATCTCACATTCTAAATGTGTAAAGGTAATGAAAGTTTTCCTCTCCACTTTTGAAATCTTGAGAGAGGACTTCCCTTTACAAGCAGCAAGGTAAACTTCCTTCCTTCTTTTTCTATCATATAAATTATCTCTCCTTGAATGTTGTGTATTGATGTCATACTGTGAAGGCCTTCTAAATAACATATGACAAACATCCACATATATGATGTCAGTACACCTTATCCTCACTTACTAATATAATAAAGTGCTTTACATTATTCTTTCACCTAAATATTCTCAGAAATTTTAATCCAATTGAATGCGTACATACTTGGATGCTTCTCCTATGTAGTTATAAGGTCCTTATAACATCTCTTCCAATTATGTCTTATAATTGCCACTATTAATAATCAAATCAAACAAGCGACTATTAGTAGCATACTTGGTTCAAAACAACTGATGTCATTGGATGATATCCTCTTACTTTAGAGCTAATGTTAGTTTTCTCACTACATAAGTTTGCCCTTCATGATCTTTTTCATACTCATCATACATCATTACCATCTAAATTGCAATAGACTTTGTCACCTTTCTCATGATCCCTATCAATTATATGGATTAGGGTTTTCTTGAGGACAATTGCTAGATCAACGATAAGGTTAATTACACTTTAAGCACTTCCTAAATGGTAGCTTAACATATGGATTAATAGTCCTTTGCATACCTTTTTCTTTTACCTTTGCTTTTCAGTAGCTTTATCCTCTCTATACTTATCACTGCGTGTTGATTCCCCTTGTGTTAGTTTGCTTTTGCTGCTAGGTACTTTGTAATTGTCACTATTTTAAATCCTATAAGAAGAATTATATCTTCCATTATCTTATATTATCAATTATGATTTCAAAGCTATGTTCTTTGCCTTATTCAAATAACATAGCACATGCATATCTTTTCTTTGTTTTGTGGCTTTAGTCCCTCTAGGTATATAGTTACTTGTTGACCTTCATTCTTCCTTAGGTCATTCCTTTCTACCAACCTTATAAAATCTGCAGTACATATATGGACTAATCTTTAGTATTGTGTTAAAACAAGATTTTTTTTTATAGTCAATATAAATTGAAAGTCTCTCAGTAGTTTTTTTTTAAATTTTATTATAGGATTTGATTGGCACCTCCCTTCATGGGTCCTCCTAAGTTGTAGCCATTTTCACCAAGTGAAATGTCACCTTTTAATTTGTAGGATACTAGCTTTACTCCCTTTTCTTTTGAGACCTCCATATACTCAAAAAACTAGTTTATATCTTGATGCCAATCAATAAAATAATCTATCTTTATATTTCCAATGAAGCAACGAACATCTACCTTTAATTTGAAGGAATTATCATCTCTATTACAATCATAGTC
>CATIWM010345382.1:0-13318 GCA_949671775.1 Mallotus repandus | reverse complement strand
CGGTTCAACCCACGAGCTTGGGTTGACAACCCACGAGTGTGGGTTTAAAACCCAAGCCCGTGGGTCAAAAGGCCAACTTTGCCCTACATAGGTCTAAGGACCCACGCGCGAACCCACGCTTGTGGGTCAGGGGCCTGTATTGTTAAAAACATGACTTTTTCCTATTTTTGGGGGATTTTGGCACATTTTTCAAGACACTCTCCTAAAGAGATAAAATAATACTATTTTGGATGAAATTCTCACTCTCTCTCACATCCAAGGCACTTAGAGACTCATTTATACCCAAACACACAGCCAAAATCATTTATTGTCTTACAATTTAGACAATTAAATCCAAACCAAGATCCTTCTAAGTCACAGCACGCATCAAGGACAATAACCCGGTCCCTCTGAGGATCTTCCAACCATTTTTTATTAAAAATTGCATTTTTATCATCTTATTTTTATCATTTTTGTATTTTTATTTATTTTATTGTGAATATTTATTATATTGGTAAAGTTGTGATTTTTGTGGTGATTTTGAAGTTTGGAAATAAGATATGATGAACAAGTGGGTAGTTCGAGTGAATCCGAAAGTGTTTGCATTCATTTTTGCATTTTTCTACCATTTTTGTATTATTTTTCCTTTTATATAAAAAATGGGTATTTTAGTATAAAGTTAGCATTTTTATTATTTTTTTTGCATCATTTTAATTTATTGTTTTTATTTCTATCAGTTTTATAATTTTCATTAATATTTCTATATTTTTCTCATTTTTATTGCATTTTACCATTTTTTTATTGTTTTTGTGCTATTTATGGCAAACTTGGCATTTTTATCATAAAGTTAACATTTTTATGGTAAAAAATGTCACCTCTATCACTTTAACAATTTTATTTCTGCAATTTTACTTATTTATGTATTTATTTCTGTATTTTTATTATTTTTATGGTATTTTTGCAATTTTATTGCATTTATGCCTTTTATAGTAAATTTGACATTTTTATCATAAATTTCACATTTTTATGGTAAAAATGTCACCTTTACCATTTTCATTATCTTATTTCTGTCATTTTATTTATTCATATATTTATTTCTGCATTTTTATCATTTCTATTGTATTTTTGCTATTTTTGTTATATTTATGCCTTTTATGGTAAACTTGGTATTTTTATCATAAAGTTCATGTTTTTATGGTAAAAATAACATCTTTATCATTTTATTTTATTCTTTTCTGTATTTTTATTTATTTATATTAATATTTCTGTATTTTTATTATTTTTGTTGCATTTGTGTAATTTTTATTGCCTTTTTGGGGTAAAATTGTCATTTTTATCATAAAGTGGATATTTTTATGGTAGAAATGACATTTTATCACTTTCAATATTTTAATTCTGCATTTTTAATATTTTATGATTTTTTATTGAATTTTTATTATTTTTGTTGGTAAAGTTATCATTTTTATCATAAAGTGGACATTTTTATGGTTTATGATAAAAATGACGTTTTTATTACTTTTAATATTTTAATTCTGCATTTTATTATTTTTATCACATTAATTTTATTTTTATTATTTTCATTGTCCCTTTTGATAAATTTATTTTCTTATCATAAAGTTTCCATCTTTATGGTGAAATTGTTATCATTTTATTACATATTTATTATCTTTGTCATTTTTATTGTTTTCTTTGATAAATTTATTATTTTTCTCATAAAGTTATTATTTTTATGGTAAGAATAGTATTTTTATCACTTTCATTATTTTTATTTTCCCATTTTAATTTCCTAACATTTGTCTCATCATAAAAATCCTATTTCTATAATAAAAATGACGACTTCACACCAAAGTACCCAATTTTCAAAATCTTGCATCATGCATTTTCATTAGTACCCTTGTTTGCTTATGCGCTTAATTACCTTTTATTTGTTATTTCAATTAAAAATGAGATATATAGAACTATCATAAATGTGGTGTGTGCTTGCATGTGTATGAAAACTAACCATTGTTTTGCAAGATTACTAGAATAGGATTTTTGCTTCTTTTTTCTATTTTAATGTAATTAATAGAATAAGTATTTTCAAGGCAATGTAATCCTTAATCCTAATTCCTTTTTTATATGTATTTATTAAAATAGGCTCTTTTCTTGAGTTGTAATCTTTAATCCCTTTCCCCATTTTTATTTTGTTTACTTGTATGTTTATTTTTGTTTATTATCCCTTGTATGCTTATGTGCTATGTGCTACGTGCTTACTTGCTTACGTGATTACTTGCTTGATCGATGAATACTTGTTTGTTAGTTTATTATGTGATGTATGCTCATCAATCTTATTATTCGGCGTTTTATTTCCAATTTCCAACTAACTAATAATCAAGTGTGGTAAATGCATCATTAAACTGAAACTAGGGTGAAGTCGTGAATAAATAAGCAGTATGCATGATAAGAAACAGAATAAGTGACTCCTACCCTCGAACCCAGATTCTTTGGTTAACGAAGTGGATTTTTAATTCACTTTCTCCATATTCAAATCGGGTGGCAACTCTAATCTATAAGGCCTATTCAGACATACCCTCCCACAAACAATAACAAAACTGGTAGATGGTTGTCATTAGCCTATGTGCCCCAATAAATGCACTAATCCTATTAGCCAACGGTGATCACTGATAGATCCTGTCTGACGCCCAGAGGCTATATGACACATTTTGATTGACCTTGCTTGATGCCCGTGAGGCTATATGGCTTGTTTAGATAAATCCTGCCTAGCACTCCGGAGGCTATATCACACATTTTAATTGACCTTGTTCAATGCATATATGGTCATTGATTAACCATGCCTGACACCCTAGAGGCTGTATAGCACATTTTAGTTGACCTCGCTTCAACCCGGAAGTGGCTATAAGGTTCTCATCTCATGTGATGAGAATGTTATTTAAGTATTTCACCTCTCTCGTTGTACCCCAAGGTCGACAATGTATAAGATGAAGTTTGTTGATTAAAGTATCAGTATTTCACCTCTCAGGTTGTACCCCAAGGTCAACGGTGTATACGATGAAGTTTTTTTATTGTGGTATCAGCATTTTGCCTCTCAAATTGTACCCCGAGGCTGATGGCATAAAAATTCACATTTACATATCGAGTTGTACCCTAAGGCTGATGGCACAGGAATTCACAATTGACCTCCGAGTTGTACCCCGAGGCTGACGACAAAGGAATTTACCAATTGACCTCTCGGGTTGTACCCCGAGGCTGACGGTACAAAATTCACAAATTTAATTCTTGGGTTGTACCCAAAAGATGACGACATGGAGATTCAAGCATTCTCTCAAGTTGTACCTTCAGATTGTATCCTTTTTTTAAAAAAATGCTACTATAAGTGGTGATTTTTTAAAAATATTTAATTATGTAAGTTAGGATTTTTAAAAAATCAAAGGGCAAACTGTAGACACATAGTTTGATCGGCCTGCAACAGAAGCCCAATGATGAGAAGTGACAAGCACCAAATGCAAGGCCTAGCCTAAAATTCTTTTGAAAATGGACCAAAGCCTAAAGATTCTCTTGAAAACGAACCAATAGCCTAAAGCTTCTTTTGAAAATGGACTGAAAATCAAGCCCAAATTCAACAAAGGCACACAAAGCCCATTAAAGAGGCACCTTGACACAAAATTGCTAAGGTGACGCCTAATTGATAAGGCATCACCAAAACAGTTATGGTGATTGACGAATTGTTAAAGTGACACCTTAGCAACGTGGTTCTATTTTTTAAAAATTAAATTTATAATGGTTGAAATGTCAAGGACCAAGGATCTCTCTGCACATTAGCATGATCTCTAAAGTAACAGAGATTGTTACCAATAGAAGGGGAGAGGAAAGTGGAGCTCCAGGGGAGATAAAAAAAATAAGAAGAAAAGAAAGAGAGGGGGAGAGGCCATTCAAACTAAGGAGAAAAGAGATAACAAAAAAAAAAAGGAAAGAATAGAAATACACTGAGGAGGCAGAGGGAGAAGCCATCCAGGAGGTATTAGAGAAGTAAGAAAAGCAAGAAGAAAAAAGGGAATAAGGATGAAAAAGTGAAGGAAAGTGTCTTAGAGGTCCATTTTTAGAAGAAGGAGGCAAATCCTTGCATTCAAATTGTTGCTAAAAACCAGAATTCACTTGTGAGGGCTGTAGTTAGAGGATCAAACTTGTCTAAAATAGTAAGGCTTTCTGTTTTACATTAGTTTATTATAGTTTATTCAACACTATTTCACTTATTCAATGAGTTTATATGCATAAAATTGACTTATTTGTAGTCATTCATAAAGATTTGTGTGTTTACTTTAATCCATTTCATGATTATATGGGTTTTATATATGACGTAGAAAAGAAAAGGACTTAGTTTTTTTTGTTTAGTATAAGAATTAAGGCAATGCCCTACCGAAGAGGCATTGGCTCTGGGGCTTAAGGCGATTTTATCATTGCCTTAGTAGCCTAAGGCAATGCCTCAATGGTCGGGCGATGCCATTTCCTTTTTTCTGTTCTGTTTATTTTAATTTTTGTGTTATTTATTTTAAAACATCGAAATATCTTTCAATTCATGTGTTTATTTGATGAAAATTTCTCTTGTACTCACATTTAAATTTTTGTGTTTATTAATCTGCAAGATGTCTTTATTTTAATTAAAGTTTTCTGAAATACTTTAAGTTTACTTGCATATTTGTTTTAGCAGTTTATTCTTATTTAATGATTTTCTTTTTTATATATTTTTCATAGAGCTTTAATTATTCCTGCATTCCTTTTGTTTTTATCATTTTTGTGATATTTTCATTACATTGATATTTGTTTCATTAGGATAAATATAAATGTTCAATCTTGTTATCTTGCTTTTTTTTTTGTCATACAAATATTGGAAAGGGGGAACATAAACGAGGGACGTGGGTCTTGAACCCGAGATCCGCAGATGTCCGTGTCAAGGCTTGACCACTAGGCCAAACGTCTGCAGAATTATTTGAAGAAATTAACTTGGTAGTTTTCTTTGTAGGTTTTTATGGGGCTGATTATTTTAGAATTTCCAGGATTTGAATTTTAGTGACATATTAAGTCACTAAATATTCAATCCTATCTTAAGGAATTTTTATTTTATTTATCTCTGTTTATTTGTTTCTTTTATTTAGTTATTTTATTTTATTTTGCATGCTAAGGGATGTAATCTTTTCTCCTCCCCCATTTCTTTTGCTTGCATACTTTAATTTATTGTTATTTTTACTTTGTTAATTTAATTGTGGATATTGTGAATCACATCAAATTGCATAAAAAATGATTTAATTAATAAATTTGGACCTAATTGTTAAATTGAAAAATTATTTGGAGGCAATTGCAAGTTGCATGTAAATAAAGAAATAATTAAATATTAGAAGTAATAAAATATAAATCACAAACGGAGACTAGCCGTAAGGTTGGGTGGAAATTCAAAAGCCCATACCCAGTTTCTAAACCCAATCTCTGAGGACGACTGCTGGGGGCTCTATGTGGGATTCAGTTGATGTAAAAGTGTGTCTCTGATCTCATCTAGGTGGCGACTCCCATCTATGATTTGGCTTAAAGCCCCTATTGTATTTTCTAGCGGGAGCCCGCAGTGTCGTAGTCGCCGAACACTTGGGTGTACACTGAACCCCGCCGCCTACAGTGATAGTTTTTAATAGTACATTCAATATAAAAAAAATTTTGTAAAAATAATATATAAATTGAGTTAATATGATAAATTTAAACTTATAAAATAAATAAATAAAATTTTATAATTTTAATGTTTTAACATGAATTTTTAATTGTTTTATTTTTTCCTCCATTTTTTATCATGTGAACATAATTAAATAATAAACATATGTCGGAAAAGTAACCAAAAAAATGGTTGAATATGATGAATAGAGAAAGAAAGATACTAATATAGTAGTAATCAAATCCTGAGATAAATTTCATGTGTGGAGTCTTGTAGGAAGATCCATGATTGAAAGACCCTCCTTCCTGTAGCTAAAACAGTTTTAGGTGATTTATGCTGGTTTAGAGATTTCAATTATCTTGCTATCCAGCAAAATCATTGCTAATTTTATTGGTGTCTATTAACATGTCTTGCAGGTGTCATTTGCCAAGTCATGAACCTTTTGCCAGGTCATGAACCTAAAGCTGAACAATATTCTTTCCCTTTTTTTTTGTCATAATCTAACCTCTTGTTTGGTTCAATTCTACAAAAAATTCATTTTATTTTCAAATAAATTCCAAATAAAATTCATTTCTAAATGAATTCAAAATTCATTTAAACCAAATATACTTCATTAATAAGAATTGGTTTAGTTTCAAATAATTTCATAAAATTGAAAAGTTTGAATTCAAAATAAATTTCACAAAGTTTTCATTTAAACCAAACATATTAAGTTATATTTGCAAAAGAATTCCACAAAATTTTATGTAATTCATTTGAACCAAACCCTAAAGGATTGCATTAAATAAACGAGACAACAATTATATCATTGTGGAGTAGGTCACTCAATTTCTTTGGCATATTGCTCCAAACATCACCATTTTCTAAGAGAAAAAAAATCTTTAGACAACCAATCTGCTACTTGGTTGGATTGTCTATTTATATAGCCTATTTTGATCTTACCTATCTATGCTTGAATGGAGGGTTAAATGTACGGGTGGATACTCAACTTTGCACTTATTTTATTTTGGATACTAAAGTTTAATTTATTTCTTTTCAAGTACCCAACTTTGATTTAAGTATCATCCGCCAGTGACCTGGTGGCACGATGATGACGTGGCAGCCGACAATGAAATATTCAGGGAATATTCTATTGAAACAATACCTTTTTTGAAACAAAAATCAAAGTTAGTTGACCAAAAAGAAATAAAAGCAAAGTTGGATACTTGAAAAGAAACAAAATATTCGCCATGTCATCATCGTGCCACCAAATCACTGACGAATGATACTTAAATCAAAGTTGGATACTTGAAAAGAAATAAATTAAACTTTAGTACCCAAAATGAAATAAGTGTAAAGTTGGGTATCCACCCGGGCAATTAACCCCTTGAATGGACTTTATCTCTTCAATTGTTGCTGCTATTTCCCATTCAACTTGGTCTAAGTTATTAACAACTGCCTTGACAATTTCTTAAGTGTCTATCTTAATGTTGACAATCTATAAATTATGGTTCTTTGTAAATCGGAAGCCTCCCCTTACCAGTAGGGCTTCTGCAACTATTGTTGATACATTTTTTATCTTTTTTGCTTATGCCTTGACAATTTCATCTTTAAAATTTTTGCGTAGCCATCATTTTTTGGTTGAAGGCAGCGTCACAGTTGATCTTGAGTTGGTCTTTGTTTAGGAACTTCCATCTATTGACTCTGTGTAGTCCTTTTTTTATACACATATACATGCATTGATACAAATGAAATTAAAAACTAATAGATTATATATATATATATATATATAAATTCGCTAAAAAATCATAAAAAATGAAATAGTACCTAGGTTAATAGCATAATAAATTAGTTTAAAGCGTACAAATTTGATAATACTATAGTGACCAGAATACTTATGACTCTAGTTTTGCAACATATTGACGACCATAATTTGATTTGTTGTCTCTGACTGATTGAATATGTTTTATCCGTTTGAATCGCCCACACACAAATAAAAAGTCACAACAAGACGACCAAAAATCAAATGCTGCAATAAGACAATAAAATCACGAAAAACAAAAAAAATCATATTTATGTGGAATAACCACTTATTTAAAAAATAAATTGATAAAAAGAGGTGTAAAGGGGTGATTTCATTTAAGAATGATAAAAAATCACTTCTCTTTACTTAAAGAAGATGAGTGGCTAGAAAATTTTTTTTTTAAAAAAAAGTTGAAAGAAAAAGAGATTAAGGTTATGCTAAAAATAGATGCTACAACTGAACTAAAATTTTTTATTGAAATAAAAATTAATTAAAGTTAAAAATTTATAAATAATTAAATTTTAACGGATCAATATATTAAAGTATAACAATATTTATATTAAGTAATAGTAAGCATAAAATGTAAAATATGAGATCAGCTTCTGACCATTTATTGTAAGATAATAAATTCTAGCGTTACATGGATATCCACTTGATATATATATATATATATATATATATAGTAATTATATTCCAATCATTCTTTTATATATTATTACAAAATATTTTTTGTTTTTCAGATAAATTTTTTATAATAAAGAGTTTGAGATATTTATATAAAATCTTTTGAAGATGCTTTTATATTTAGAGATTTAAAAAAGAAAATTATAAGATTAAAAACAAAGTTCACATTAAACACTTGCTACATCAATTTTGTGTGTTGCAACGTGCAAATGCTATAAGATTCAATAAATTTAATATAGCATGCTGTTTAAATTGGCTAAACGTCTTTCATAAAGTCTTTAATCAAAATTTTTATGTACAATTATTAATTAGCTATTAATCAAAATACAATAAACTAAATTATTAATTTTTATAATCTATTGATATTGCAATTACCTAATCCTTTTCAGCCATAGCTATAGATATGGGTAGGGATGAAGAGCACCCGAACTGACAATTAATAATTTTAATTCAATTCAGTTATTATCTTTAAAAATTATATACGGTGATGGATGGAATACATCTGGAAAAATTGCAAGTGTAAATTCATTCTCAATAGTAAAAGACAAAGAAAGAGTTGTTAATTGACGGAAGAAGGTGTTCTCACTTATGGATTTAGGCCCACATGAATGACCTACAAATTCCTGAAGGACTAAAGCGGGAGGTTAGCGACAGGTACAGTGAACATCGCGGGGTGAAATCCTAAAATCACCTTCCTCTAGTTGATAGCCTCTGTATTGAGGGACAAAAAAGAGAGAAAAAAAACTTTTTTTCCTGTCACGGGTCCGCGACGGACTGTACATGTATGTCGCTGTATCATCGTCCGAAGCGGAAATATGTCTCGTCATCTCATAGTATAAATGTGTGTATCCTCATCGCTCAAAACCACCATCCACCACCAACTTCGTTCAAAATAAAAGAACGATGTTAAGCTCTCAGATTAATTTTGCAAAACCATGCACTCTTTCGCCATCAAAACCTTCAATCCCTGTCCATGGAAGAACGAATCCTTTCTTCCCCACTTATAGGCAGAAGAAATGTTCTCCTCAAAATAAGCCAAACTTTGCTGTACGTGCAACCATCGTTGATGATTCTACTATATCAGTATTAGCACATCCTAAGACTTATTCTATCAAAGTAACAGTTCGTGGGTTGTTCCCAGCATTAGAATTTTTTTACCCATTCGATATCTTTAAAGCAAGTCTTTATTTGGAGCTCCTTAGTACAGAGCTTGACAAAAGTAAGCAGCAGCTGCTTCAAACATTCAACCTAAAAATTTAAAGCTGTTAGATGCATAAGGCACACACTGAGTATATTATTACTTTTACTTTGAGTTAAAACTAATAATAAAATACTTATTGCTACTCTTATATCATGTCAAAAATCCAGTAATAGTTGGATGGTACGTCCCATCTTGTTTTGATTCTCTGTAATTTTTTTTTTTTGTTGGGACAGGCACAGGGAGGGAGAAGAATCCGGTGAGTGGTTATGTGTGGAGAAGTATTTGCGGCAATGAATTATCTGATCAGGTGACATTGGAGGCACATTTCCAAGTGCCAGAAGGATTTGGTGATGCTGGAGCTGTGCGGGTGGTGAATGAACATCATAAAGATGTCTTCGTCAATGACATAGTACTTGAAGGCTTCCCTCATGGCCCTATAAACATTTCCTGTAGATCATGGGTTCATTCCAAATATCAAAGCCTTTTGAAGAGAATTTTCTTCACCAATAAGGTTTTTGCACCCCTTCTTCTTCTATCTGCTAAATCGACAAAAAATAAAAAAAGGAACTCGCTGTTTATTCATTACAGTATTTAAATTTTTATTTCTTTAGTTTCAATTATCAATATAGCATATATAGAATCTTTTTTAACTCCTAAATTTTCGAAACAATACACTTGTATATGCATAAATGGATATACTTTTTGCAGGTGAACTCTCAATTAGTAGCCAAATGATTCCCAGTGTGACCCAGAGGCTCCGGTTTGAGTCTCATTTCCCCACTGTACATTGGCCAAAAAAAATATAAATGGATATGCTTTTCTATCCCAATTTGGTTATTTTATTTTCTCTTTTTTTTAAAAAAAATTTTCACTATATCTTTTTCAAGTAGGTACCCTGGACAAGACGTAACTTGTTATTTATAAATTTAACTTGTTATTGAAGACTTCTCTTATGCATGTTAATTAACAACTAAATAGTTTAAATAAAATAAATTCACATTTTTAAAATAATTAATTCTAATTTTTTTAAAATATTAAAAATAAGTGTGAGCTATTTTAGAAATAAATATATAAAAAAAAGAAATATATGCCAGATGAAAATTTCGTATTCATGCATTTTTACGCAAAAATATATAATAGTTATTGAACTGCATATTGTGCAGATATAATTGATATTTTTACGATATTTTTATGCAAAAGTGTATTCATATTAATATACATATATAATGATATATAAATTTTTACATTAAATATATAATATTTTCTTTTTTATATGAAAGAAAGAAATGCATGCATGATCAAATACATGAGTTTTTTTATTATAATGTGTTGAAACGAGTTTCTTTTTTCTTTTTTTTTTTTCACTAAATTATGCAAGTTTCAGCAACATAAAATAGTTTTATATGGTTGATTTTTACAAATATTTACTATATAAACCGCATGTATTTTTGAGAGAAAGACAAAAAAGGAAAAAAAAAAAATCTAGAGCAGAAAATATAGTGCAAACAAATTTCAACCACACAACAGAAAGCTTATCAATAATATTTCGTTTTTCCTTTTGAATATGTATAGTAATAGATTTTGTTATCTGAATATCTCATATGTGTTTATGTTGTTGTTTTGTGGATGGCTCATGACAGTCCTACTTACCATCAGCAACACCAGATGGATTAAAGTCGGCAAGGGTGAAGGAGTTGGAAGATTTAAGGGGCGATGGAAAAGGAGAGAGACAGTCATTTGAGAGGATATACGACTACGATACATATAATGATCTTGGCGATCCAGATAAAGATCTAGATTTACAGAGACCTGTTCTTGGTGGTACCCAGAAATACCCCTACCCCAGGTGCTGTAGAACAGGACGCCCTCACTGTAAAAAAGGTAGTTTTTTTTTATTAACCAAAAAAAAAAAGTTTAAAGGGAGATTCTTGCCTAACATCAATAAGTATATAGGTAAATAAATAAACCTTAAAAGATGGACAAAAAAGCCGAAACGGAAACTAATCTCATATTTAATACAGTATAAGGATATGGTCTACTAATATTTATCTTGTGATCCACTAAATCAATTCATTCAAAAATTTTCTAAAAGAAGGAGGCCCAATTATTTTGTGGTTTTTAAAATAAACCTTAGATCTTTTTTTTTTTCCTTATTTTCTTTGGTTGCAATTAATTTGCTTTATTATTTTGTCATATTATAATTATAAAAATTATAGTAAACATAATTTTCGAAACATTAATTATATATATGCATGTATTTGTGCATGTATGTGTGTGTGTATATATATACACACACATAATTGCATTTTTACGGATGTGTAATAATTAATTTATTAATTATAATTTTTGAGGTGATTTTTTCATATAATTTGTTAAATATTTTAAATTTTGAGAAAAAGTAGAAGAAAAATATATATGGTTTCACATTTCATTAATTCTTGGCATGTAGTTTATTTTGTGATAATTTAGTGCCCCATCTTTCATTCTGTTCCCAAAAGAAAATAAATAGATTTATTCCGTTACGAATACT
This sequence comes from Mallotus repandus, assembly GCA_949671775.1. NCBI lineage: Eukaryota > Viridiplantae > Streptophyta > Magnoliopsida > Malpighiales > Euphorbiaceae > Mallotus > Mallotus repandus. Next base: position 1,449 of record CATIWM010345382.1, on the reverse strand, counting down.
AATATAAATGTCATTTTAGTTACATTATGTCTTTTAAGAAAAGTACAAAAAAATATACACGAATTTATTTTCTTTGATATTTTTTATTCATAATTTGTTTTGTAGTCATTCAATACCGTGTGTTTCGTAATACTACAAAAAAGTTACCACATAAACGATATATATATATATATATATGTATATATGCACACACAATTGATTTTTGATGATTTGATTAATTAATTTTTTAAAAGTTTTCTACATGATACTCTAAGAAATAATTTCTTAAGTTTTTTCTACATATATTCGTTTTCTTTGTATATAAATTTGATTATTTAAAATTCAAATATGTAATTAATGATTTTACAATTTTAAAAAGAGATTTATAATTTTAGAATTTAAGAATATTTGTTTCATTTTTCAGTTTTGAATCTTAATTTAATAAATCATGTGAAATATCTGGTACTAACTTGTTTTAAAACAAATTATAAGTAAAAAAAATGACAGAAGATTTTGATCAATACAAGAATTAATGATTTTTGTATGGCATGGTATTGGTATAAATGCAGATCCATCATCAGAATCAAAGCCCGCCGGCAGCATATACGTCCCAAGCGATGAAGCATTCTCTAGAACGAAAGAAATGTCATTTAATTTTGATTACTTAAAATCTTATTTTCAAGGATTGGAGCCCCAACTAGAGACAATGATTGGAAGTGGTACATTCCCTTACTTCACTGCCATAGATGAAATGTTTAACGAAGAGGCTGAGCATCCGTCGCCTAACAAACCTTCCTGTCTTGCGACATTTTTGTCAAGGATAATCAAAACTATTGAGGACATTGAAGATGATATCTTACATTTTGAGGTGCCTGAGTTGCTCGAGAGTATGGCTCTCTCCCTCCTCTTCTCATATATATAATATATAGAAAAAAATTTCCCATTTTAAATATATTATATATATTGGACTAGTAAATAAACATACAAGCAACTATACTTACTTTTCAATTCGGTAATGATTGTTGTTGCACTAAGCCACATGACTAGTATGTTGCTATTCACAACAAATTATTATAATACTTATCCCTCAAATTGAATATTCTTACATTATGGGATCAAAATTGTAATTTAAAAAAAAATTTCTTATTTGCATATATGATGTCATGTTACACCACGTCTATCACTGTACTTTTCACTTATAATCATTTAAAAAATTTGAACGGAGGTGTTAACTTTTAACATTTTTAAAATTGAGTAATCTAGTGATATAATACCTTTCAAGTCAATAAATTAAGGGTTCTCATCCTTACTTTAATACATTTAATATAAATAAATTAATCTTTATAATAATACAAAGTTCACTTCTCATAAATATATGAATATTATTTTGCAGAAGATAAATTTGCTTGGTTAAGTGATAAAGAATTTGGTCGTCAAACTCTTGCGGGTCTTAATCCGTTGGGTATCCAA
>CATIWM010345347.1:0-18652 GCA_949671775.1 Mallotus repandus | reverse complement strand
ATATAAATTCTCATAATTAATATATATTTAAATAGTAAAATTTGATCATTAGCGACGAAATTAAAATTTAGCGACGGAATTTTCCGTCGCAAAAATAACATAATAAAATAGAAAATCGAATACTTTAGCGACGGAAATAATAAATCCGTCGCTAAAATTAGCGACGGAAAAATATATAAAAAATAATATGTATTCATTTTTGTTGCTAATTTTAGCGACGGATTAACAAATCCGTCGCTAATAGTAGCGACAGAAAATGAATAGCGACGGAAAATGAAATTCCGTCGCTATATCAGCGACGGAAAAATTTTGTCGCTATAATTTAGCGACAAATTAGTAATTTCCGTTGCTAAATTAGCGACGGATTTTCAATTTCCGTCGCTAAAATTTAGCGAGGAGCGTTTTACCTACGAAAAATTTTTCGTCACTAATCCGTCGATAAGTTATTTAGCGACGGAATTTTTTAATTTAGCGACGGAATTTTCCGTCGCTAAATTGCCAGAATCTTGTAGTGATAAGAAATATAAAAATTATAAAAAATAATCAAAAAATTAAATTTGAATTACCATTAACTAATTTTTTAAGCATACTGGATACCAAAAATATAAAAATATATTTTTAATATTATTTTTAAATTTTTAAATTTTGATGTTTTAAATAAATTTTAAAAAAATATACTTTTCACTATTTTCAATTATTATTAAAAATATTTTTTAACATAAAAATAAATTAAATTTTTTTTATTAATTGGAAATAAAAATATATATATTTTTACTTTAAAAGTATTAAAATAATAAAATATTAATTTTTAATTGATTGAACTATTTTTAATAAAAATTATATAACACCTTTTGAATTAGTAGGTTTTTTTTTTTTGGTAAATTGAGAGAGTATATGACCTTAGCTTCGATGGACTACACAATAAAGGGTAGCCCTCCCATTTTAAATTGATAACAACAGAAATTAAACTCTGCACTTTAAGATGCCCTTAGAAAGGAGTTAACATTTGACTACTTTTTCATTGGCTTAAATTTGTAGTATTTAATTGGACTAAATTAACAAAAAAAAAAACTTAAAATGCAGTAATTTGACTTGTAAACACAAGTTTAGGAATGAAATTTTTTTAAAAGGTCCTTAATGTGGGCAAATATAAAAATATAAAGATTTAATACAAAACAATTGAGGTTTAAGGGTTTGATACAATAAAACGTAAAAGTTTAAAGATTGAAAATGAATTTTACCATAATATTATTGAATTTTTGCCACGCCAAATGAAGAAGACTTTCATCATTTTATTTGGTAAAATAAAATTATTATTTTAACTACATGCGGCTCCATTCAAATTCAATTCATCGTCGATGCATTTAGTAGCAGAGGCTCTCTTCCAGAGTGGATGGTGGTGTGGTGCCCATATCAACAGCACCTTAAATCATTGCAGGTGGCCTAGTATTACTTGCAACCGAGTTGTGCGTGGATGAAATTATATCACCCCCTTGGCAATGTACGTCTGGATCACGTCTCCAAAATATCAACAAAAAAAAAAAAAAAAAACATAATAATGGCGAAAATGTAAAAAAATTTAAAAATAATTCATCAACTGTGCCGCTTTGAATGAAAAAATTGAAAATAAAATAAAATAAAATTTCATCAACTCTGTTACTTTCAACATCAGAGTTGATAATAAAAAAAATATTTTTTTCAACTTTGCTAGTTGCAATGGCGGAACTTCGAACAACAATTTCAACCGAGAAATGACTGTTAAAATAAAAGTCCCAACTGCCACATTCTCAAAATCCACCATAAATACGTAATTTTTTCCTTTCAACCACAAATTTTGAATTCTTTTTAAAACAACTATAGAATGGGATTTTTTTTTTTTTGCCAATTTGTGGATGAAATCATATCACTCCCTTAGTAATGTACGGCTGGATCACGTCTTCAAAATATATAAAAAAATAATAATAATGATAAAAATGTAAAAAATTAAAAATAATTCATCAACTGCGCCATTTTGAATGGTGAAATTAAAAATAAAATAAAATAAAATTTCATCAACTCTGTTACTTTCAATAACGAAGTTGATAATAATTTTTTTTTTTTCAACTCTGCTAATTGCATTGGCAGAATTAATTAGTCCGCCACTCATATTGATGGAGTTCTATCCCAACTGAAACGTTCTCAAAAACCACCACAAATATGTAATTTTTTTCGTTCAACCATAAAATTTAGAATTTTTTTTAAAACAACTATAGAATGAGAATTTTTTTTTTTGCCATAAATTAGAAAAAAAAAAAAGCCCTGTATGGATGTGTGATACGATTGTGTCTGACGCTAAGTACAACAAAGTTGACAGTTTAAAATCAGACACGGTTGTGCCTGAGAGTAGAAATTTTCAAGCATCAAGAGAATTAGATGCACGTAATCGTGCATCACATTGATTCAGTTGTGTGCTACAGATAACTTACGTTATTTATTTTTGAGTTTGTCCTTGTTATTTTATTATTTGGGACATTTATTTTATTCCTATTTACCCTTATTATCTCTAAAGTATAAATAACTGTTTTAAGGTTTGTTTAAGACTGATTTTCTCCTTTATAAATACAATTGAAGTTTTTAGCTTACTTTATTTTTTTTTTTAATTGAGAATTGAATCTCTAGATTGAAGCAAGTTAATTTTTAATAATTAATTATGTGTTTATTATTTATGCTAAGTACTGCATCACTTTCACTATAGAATTTACTTATTTTAGAATATATTTTTAATTATTTAAAAATGCATAAGTAGAAATATATATTAAGTACAAATTAATCTGAAAAGAGAATGCTTTCAAAATTTATTTTTCTTGCGGTTGCAGTTATTCTTTTAATAATCTTTGTTTTAATTTTTGTTACTTTACATCCCTTTGAATATGCTCTTCAATATATATATATATATACTTTTACCATTCTTATCTTGTAATTGGAGTTATTCCTTACTTTGTATTATGTTGATACTCTTCTTTTTCTTTTAAGCAGGAAAATAATTAATAAAGATTATGTCCATTTTCCTCCCTCAATTCATAAAATAAACAAGAGGGAACTGTGTCTATTTTTTAAATTTATCTTGGCAACATGTTGGATTAGAGAGCCAATCATATATACATATAATCCAATGGCTTTCTCTCTTCCTCTCAAGCTCGGCCTTCTGATGGCTGCAGCAAGAATAGAAAATTCCAAGTATATGGATCCTCACATATATCTGGCTGCAAAGAATGGCAAAATTGATCCTTCCAAGAACTATGCAGAGTCTATTCATCAACTAGTTACTGTTATGTTGGTCCTTCTCACATGAAGGACCGTGGCATTAAAAGCTCCGCTCGGGATACAAACTTATAGGACAAACATTAACTAGAACGTGGGTGCCAACACTCAAGTACTCGGAAGTTACAGAATCTGTTTAACAAGATACAGTCATATCTTTTAAAAAAAAAAAAGGTTCTGAGTGGTTCTAAAATCACAAGTTGAGCTCCGAGCACCGAAGCCATAGATATCCGAGCAACCATTGAGCACCGAACATCCGCTTCATAAGCATCGACTTCATGGCCACTCGGACTCTGAGCAACGAGTGATCAATCCGAAATTAATCAATCACCCAGATTTGATATTCTCTAGTTTGTATGATTTCTCGGAACATGCGACCACAGAATCATCTGGGTTTGGTTCTAAGGATAAATTATGGAAACATTGAAGATCACAGTCCGAGTACTCATTGGTTTGCGAAAAAAATAAATCAAAGGTAACCAACTTTCAACGGTGTTGACAGAAAGACGAAGACAACAGAAAATCTTCAAGGAGAATGGTTCTTGGGACAAGCTCCGAGCCACCGAGTTTGATAACCAAAATCTGGGATATACTTTCAGCATTGCTATCCAAAATCGCCTGAGTTGGAAGATACAATCCTAATGTTATTAATAGATCAAATCGCTTGTTTCCAACATTATATCAACCTAAATAATTAGAGAAAGTTTCTTGCGAAGCTGCAATTTCAAGCCAAACCTTAAACAGCTCATCGTTAGCTGCAACAACATTCAAGAGCAATTCTGTCATTGCCAATCATCGTTGAAGGTCATCTCATCGAGCATTGATAACAGAGCATAGAGTATTAGATAAACGAGCAGCAAATATCCGATACCAACTTCATAAACTGAGCTAAGAGAATCACAGTACTGAAGCCTATCAACTAATGAACATCAAAGATCCGAGCATCCAAAACCCAAAGATAGTCGGACATCAAGGTCTGATTCTCAATTACCCAGTTCTGGGCACCTAGGTCTAGAATTATTCTGATTTTATTCTAAGCGAGCATTCAAAACAACAAAGCTTAGAGGCAGTTGGATATCCAAGGCTGGGGTTCAGCACGGTAACAGTATGACTTCATAGAACAACTTCGCATCTTCACCAAAAGATCAATATCGACGTCGGTATGGAAATTAAAAGGCATGAGCTTCTTCCTCAAGCAAAGAAAAAAGATTACACAATGGATATGAGCACAATAAAAGCATCCGGTGATCGTGAAATTTAAGTACCACTAATGGAGTCAACTATAAGGATTTGATAAACTCAGAAAACAACTATTATATGTTTTGGGAATTTGACTCTTGAAGGTTGGGTTTTGACAAGAATGAGTTTCATGAAACAACTGATGAAACACATCGAAACAAATCTTGAAAAAAAAAATTTATCTCACCGAAGATTTGTACCAAGCAGAATGAGATTTCCAGTAAAGTCAACAATGTTGGATCCAGGAAAAGGCATTTCACCCATGGCCAACTACTCAGAATCCTATCAAGGCCCAAGACAATCAGAATACCAGCGTCGGTATGAATATCTCCACTTTGATTTTCTCCACAATAATTTGAGCAAATAAAATGAACATAAATATTCGTCTACTCAAAAAACGGGGACAACTAAAAAAAAAGGACAAAAGCACATTAAAGATAAGTTCTCTTGTTTCTCAAATTATTTATTTTTATTATTTATTTTTACATCTTATTCTCACGAGAATAACTGCAGAATGTCACACAAGTATATTTACACAACTACGTATGAGCATGTGATGTGTGTAATATTTACATATTTCTAAGTTGAATTTTAATGATTTTTGAATTAATAAATAATGTTAATTGGATAGATTTTAGATTGATTAAAAAATATTTTTAGTTAAAAGTTTCATTTAAGAATTTACTATTTTTGTTTTAATTTTAGTCTAATTAGGAGTTTTATTTAAGTACTTATTAGTGTTTTCCTTTTTGTAGGAAAACTTAAAAATTAAATTCAAAAAGTCAAGTAATTGGACGACATGACCATGACATGGGCGTGCTTGTGTCTGTGTCAGACACTGGAAAAGGGGTTTCAATGACACAACCTGAGACACGACCGTGTTCTAAGTCGTGTTTGCTTCCAGGATTGAAGAAACATGGAACACGACCCTAACGTCGGCCATGTTATAGACTGTGCATCTTTCTGTCTGAATTAGAAGAGCTATGAAGGTTCAACACGGCTATACTGAGGCCATGCTAGAAAGACAAAAACATGACACGACCATGTCAAGGCCATGTCGAGGCCATGTCAAACAAAAAGGAGTTTCCCTACTTAAAAAGGAATAAAAATTTAAGGGCATTCATGTTTCCTATTGATACCCCTCAGGTATATTCCAATTTATTTAATATTTTATCTTCCTAAATAAAAGTTCACTTGCAGAACAAGGATACCCAATTCAAATACGAAAAGAAGTCCCTTATCAGGAAGACTCTTGGAGCAGACCTCCTAAATAGGAATAAGTCATACACCGAAGAGGAATCCTATTCCTCTTAGGTTTGAGCATTATACTCTCTTTAAATACTCCTCACTTCTCCCTTAACTATTCATTATATTCCTTTTGCTTACTGTTCTCTCCTTATCTCTCTAAATTCTCTCTCTACTCTCTTTGACTTAAGCATCAGAGGATTTATGGGGGAAACCCCACACCTCACCTTTCATCTTTGTTGATTGCTTAACCGCAGGACTTGGAAGTTGTTAGAAAGGCATTGCTACAAGGATATTACTGGCCAACTATGTCCAAAGATGCATTGTAGCTCATCCAAAAGTGTCCCAAATGTCAACTGTTCGCTTGATTAAATCACAAGCCAGCCAACACCCAGTATCCCATTGGAAGCCCATGGCCTTTTGTAGTTTGGCGAATGGACATCTTAGGACCCTTCCTAGTCTCAACATCTCAGAAGAAGTTCTTGATTGTAGCCATCGACCATTTCAGCAAGTGGGTAGAGTTCGAGGCAGTTCCAACCATTACAGAGGCTTAGATACGACACTTTTTTTGGAAGGAAGTTATCTGCAGATTCAAAATATCACACACACTGATCACAGATAATGGAAAGCAGTTCAATAATGACAATTTTAAGACATTTTATTTAGATCTGGGCATCAAGCTTAGATTCAACTCATTAGCTCATCCTCAGATGAATGGGCAGACAAAAGTCACTAACAGAATCATTATGCAAGGGTTGAAGAAGAGGAATGACAAAAAGAAAGGGAACTGGGTAGAAGAGCTCAATAATGTTATTTGGGCATCTAGAACAACACCCAAGAGTTCAACTGGAGAAACACCTTTGAGACTAACTTATAGGATAGATGCAATAATCCCTTTAAAGATTGGGTCATTAAGCTACAGAGTAACAACAAAATTAGATCTAGAGATCAATAACCTTAATGCTTGGATATGCCTCGACTTGCTTGAGGAAAGAAGAGAATGAGCATCAATTATCTTAAAAGCTCAACAACTAAGAGTTATTGGATGTCACAATAAACATGTTCGGCCAAAACAGTTCAAAATTGGAGACTTGGTATTGAAAAGAGTAGATATTGGCAGAGGAAACTTTGGAATATGCAAGCTTGAACCTAACTGGGAAGGCCCTTATCATGTTATAGAGAAAACTAATAAAAGGGCATACAAGATACGAGATTCGCAAGGGAAAGAGTTGCCTAGGTGTTGGAATTCAAATAGTCTATGAAAGTATTATCAATAAGAAAATTGTACTTAAGAAATATGATCTGAGGCAATAAAAGTGCTATTTTTATTAATTCTTAAAGTTTCTACAATAATCTAAAAACAGAGAAGAAGAAAACTATTCAACATTTACATTAGCCTTAGATTCATGAGGCAAAATAAACATCAGCGGACATTGGATTTTGGTTTTTAAAAAGTTGATTTTCAGTCATTTGGGCTATTCTAGCGGCAACCTCAACAGATGACTTCTCCTTAGCAGCCTCAGGATTTGTCAGTTGCTCGAAAATGGCATCCTTAGCAGTAGAGACCTTCTTTGCTTGCTCTAAGGCGACCCCCTTAAAAGTAGTAACCTTTTTTCTAGAAACCTTTGGGTCCTTCCGCCGTTGAGGAGTAGACTTTTTAACAACCTCTACCTCAGAAGCTAGCTTTGCCATATCATTAGGTGTTAACTTCTCTAGCTCGGAGAAGTCAGGATCACTATATTGAGCAAGCAGTACCCTTCAGGATTCAGACTTATAGGCCTTGAGAAACCTGCCTACCATTCCTTGGTAAAACTTCAAATCTTCCTTCTGGCATCCTTCTTTGTAGCTAACTTTTTCTTCAGAGCCACTAGATCAACATCCCACTATTCAATTCTTTTAGGCAGCTAGGCTTAGGTTTGCTCGAGCTCTTGGATCTTTTTCTAGCAAGACTCAACTTCAGACTCCTTTTGGCCTGCTCTGCCACTGCAATCTCCACAGCGCGTGCCACTTCAAGCTTCTTCTTATATTCCAGCTCAATGGAACAAAGTTTTTCTTCCTTCAAGCTATTTTCGCTTTTTAAAAAGTATTGGTTATCCTTCCACAGTAGCAAGCCTTGCACCAGCTGAAAAGGAAAACATCAAGGCGCAAAAAATTTAAAGTCAAATACAAGTAAAAATTCAGAAAGTTACCTCCAGTGCCTGGAAATCAGAGTGTTAGGAAGCTCATCCTTATCCACCGCAGTATATCCTTCGGAAGGTGCAAGGATTTAGTATATGGATCTCGGACTTGAACATTCTGAATGCTCAAAGGATTCATTCTCTGAAGGATAAATTTCCTCATGTCTAGACATCCAAGGATCCAGTGACGTTTGATAAATAGCCTACTCCCCTCTATTAGCTCCTCTTTATCTAGATCCAGCTCCTGAGGATGTTTTCTCAGACCTTCAGTAGCTTCGGCAACCACCACATGAATTGGAGGTGTCACCAAATCTTTAGCAGCTGTTGAAATCAGATTAAATTGAACTTCAGGGTCACCCTCCTCCTGGGTCAAATATATGACATCTAGATCTAGCCTGAGAAACTCTAATTGCCCGCCATCTATAATGTTCATCCCGTCCGCAAATTTGAAAAAGTCAGCCATCTATAGATAAAAAAGGAAAGCAAGGTCAGAAAAATACCTTCATGAAGGTTAAGACTTACCATCATTATTTACTCTAGGGATGTCCAGGTATAATCTCTAGACATACCGCAGAGAAAGATTATTGGTAGATATGCCCTCTATCATACTCTGGTCATGAAGTTTCTTTATTAAGATGGCCTCATCATCCGAGATTCTTGAAGGCCGCTTCATTTTCAATCAATCCTCTGCCCATTGGCACCGAACATCAATGAAGTCCATTGGATGTTCGACCATAAAGAACTTGTGTCTTTATGCCTTTAGTAAATCAAGAAGTTTAGTGAAGATACTATGTTTGGGGATCGCCGACACAGAGAAAGTTAGTTCTCTCACCTTCTTGGCCAAACTATACATATACGAAAAGTGGGTTAAATTTAGGGATTTGCCTAGACTATGAATCAGTTCTATGTACCCAGTCAAGATCCGATAGTTGTTGGTGTGAAGTTGACCAGGAGCAATGAGGTAATAGTTTAAGAAGGATCTCATGAAACCTTAACCCACCCTCCATTTGGTCAAAATACATAACTATCTTTGATAACTCATACATAGGAGTATGTGCCTTGAATTCCCTATCAATAGTGCATAATACAAACTCACGAGGGATGCCAAAACATCTCTTATACCACTTCAACATCCCTTTATCTACTTTCGACTCAAATAAGCTAGATTTGACTTGTTCTCGTGGAGCCATGGCACTGACAATAGAAATATAAAACAATCAATTTTAAGGAATGGTAGAGTAGTCACCTGGAAAATAAGGAAGAAGCTGGTAGTTAAGACAGTGAAGGTAGAAGTGTAAACTTTCACACACAACAGCGAAAGCAGAAATACCAAGCTCTCACAAACAACGACACAAAAAAAATGTAGTAATGAAAGAAAATGAAAGTATTTTTTCAAGACCTACCCATATTTATAAAGCTGAAGAAGATTCTAGAAAGACAACGATTGCCCTCACAGTTGGGATAATTAAGACACACTACCTAAGGGTGTAATAGTCAACGCGATATTACAGTACAACTCATTATTAGCACAGTTATCAAAACCACTATCATTTCAACTGATGCAATTCTTTAGCAACACGATGGCATGAATCATCTCCTCTTCTAACAAATGAACAAATACAATGATTACACAAATTCAAAATTCAAAAAGCATATCAAAAGGAGTGAAACCTACAAATCGCGCATCTTGCTGTCAATTGTCCCAGATCTCGGGACGCTATATTACGCTGATCATCTCACAAAGTCGAGTATATATGGAAACTAGAATCCTTAGGTCACTATATTGCATCGAGTATATATGGAAACTCGCACCCTCATATCACTTTTCACTACTGGGGTTTCAAAACTCTAGCACTAACTGGTCCCATTTTGCATGTTACACTAACACTGATGGGTTAATCCTTTGAAACATTTGCTAATGCTGAGCATCTGTAAGTCCAGCTGGCAGCCTTTCATCATTCTACTCATATATCTAGAATTCAAAGACTCAGTACCGAGCATCTCAACCTTCAGTGACTGAGGTTGGCCACTTCAGCTCACCTTTTAGCATCAACACACGATCCTCATTGTCTTTCCACCAGAACTTTTACTTTGGGTTATCATCACAGCATATAATGAACTTCAAAAACCTCAGACATAAATATCCGACCAGACTTGTAGGGGGGACTCTTCCTATTTATTTAATATTTTATCTTCCTAAATAAAAGTTTACTTGCAGAACAAGGATAACAAATCTAAATAGGAAAAGAGTCCTTTATCAGGAAGACTTTTAGAGTAGACCTCCCAAATAGGAATAAGTTCTACACATAAGAGATATCCTAGTCCTCTAAGGTTTGAGCATTATCCTCTCTATAAATACTCCTCACTTCTCCTTTAACTATTCATTCTATTCCTTTAGCTTACTGCTCTCTCCTTTTCTCTCTAAATTCTCTTTCTACTCTCTCTGACTTAAGCATCAAAGGGTTTGTGGGGAAAACCCCACACCTCACCTTACATCTTTGTTGATTACTTGACTGCAGGACTCAAAGGTTCCAAAAATCAAGTTATCACCTATCAAGCTTGCCCTATAAAAAGGGGATTATGGGGAGCTAGAAGGTATCTTTTTTCATTCATAGGAGTCCACAAATAAGAACTCAACAGAGATTGGAGAAGATTTGTGCAAGAATCAAGAGTTTTATTTATTCTTCTTCATCTTTATTCCTTTTAATTATGTTTGTGTTGTTCACCATAATTATGCGTGGCTAAACTCTTTTTAGGGTTTAGGTTAGGAGTAGCTATTTCATGAAGTGATTGAACATAAAGTTTTATTAATTTAATTTTCAATTACTTCTATGAATAACACTTAATGTATGCTTTCATTCTTAGCCAGGTTGTTTGCATGTTTATGGGTAAATTCACCGACGAGAGTTAAGGAAATTTATTAGCTTAAGACTCATAAGACTTAGACCACTCGACCACGAGAATAAGCGTGCTCTTCAGGGAACCATGATAGTAGGTAGGGTCTACAGTGGTAAATTAATTGTTAAAGAACTTAATGAGTTTTGATTAATTTCTTAATGACTAGAGTGGGTTAAACTTTAATCTTTACATGCTTAATTGAACTTGAGAGAGTCTTTAGGTATTTTAGAACAATTACCCTTAACTGAAATCATTATTTTTTATTATCAAACGTGTTCATGATCATATTGGAATAGTGAAACTAAACCTAGGCTCTAAGCTTTTTATCAATTTGATTTCGATTTAATTTAGATTGCTTTATTTATTTTGATTTTAAATTCACTTTTATTTAATTTACTAGATGAGAATATAAGTAAAAAATATTGGTACTCAATATACAGTCTTCATAGGAATGATAACTCTTTATACTACAATCACGATTCATGCACTTGCAGGTTTTGAACGCAACAAGTTTTTGGCCTCATTACCGGGGACTGGCAATATTGATATTGATTTAATTTTTATTTTTCTTAGACTAGTATTCTTTCTTTTAATTTAATTTGTTTTGCTATTTGATTTTTCAGGTAAGTTTTGCTAGTTTATGAATACTCGATCTAAGGGAACAAACTTAGAAGAGATTAATCCTGAAATTGAGAAGTCGTGCAAGAAAAACTGAAAGGAAAAGCACAAGAAAGATAAGCAAACCATTGATAAAAATCAAGCGGCATAGCAAGTTAGGAATCGTGCTCTTCAAGAATACACAGTGCCTAATCTAGGAGATACCCATAACAGTATTGTAAGGCCTACTGTCGACGCCAATACTTTTGAGATCAAATCATCAAGTATTCAGATGGTTTCATAATTCTAATTTGGAGGTCTCCCAAGCAAAAACTCCCATTTAACTTAGTTTTTGGAGATTTGTAACACATTCAAGATAAATAGGGTTAGTTCGGATGCGATAAAGCTTAGATTATTCCCTTTCTCTTTGAGGGATAAAGCTAAGTTATGGTTGCACTCTTTAGCACCGCAATCCATCACCTCTTAGGATTCGTTGTCTAAGGCATTTTTGGGCAAATATTTCCCACCAAGCAAGATAAGAAAATTCAGGCAAAAAATCACAAGCTTCATTAAACACCTTGGTGAATCCTTATATGAAGCTTGGGAATGTTTCAAAGACTTGCAATGTCAATGCCCTCATCATGGAGTTCCACAATGGCCACTCATTTAGACTTTTTACCAAGGACTCACTGAGCCAATGAGGATCACTTTTGATGCTACAACTCAAGGCTCATTCATGAGCAAGACACTCGAAGATGCATATAATCTACTTGAGACTATGGCATGGAGAAAGAAGTGCACCAAAGAGAGTTGTTAGAATGCATAAGGTGGATGGTTGGAACCTTCTAAGTGCAAAGATAGACATGCTCACAAAGAAATTAGAAGCTACAACCAAGGCACCCAATCTATGTTTGTGTATGTGTGTGAACAATGTGGAGGAGGCCATTCAACAATGGAGTGTCAAGGGACTTTTTTGTTAGCATTGTGGTATTCCTTAGAGGCCAATCACATATTTTGACATTGTAAAAATTCCAAATGGAAATAAAGAATATTCTTTTATCTAAAGTGTTTATTTAATTGAATATTCATCCATTAGCATAATGTTAAATGAATCTATTATCAAGAGTTGATAATATGAGTTACATATTTATTTAGTACATATGCTATAAAATTGTTCGTAGTCGATAAATTAATATTTGGGTAATATTAATTTGACTATCACCTCTGTCTATTTTCCTTGATTAGTATGAGATACTAATGGTGGGAGGTAGTGAGTCTCATGCTAATTGATATGACATATTAGAATAGACATGTGGATACTTATATGATGGGCGGATTGAACATGACGTTAGATTTATGATCGCGAGGACATTCACTTATAGTCAATGATTATAATATAGGTTATAATAGTGCATATAGTCCTTTGACCTAAGGTGACACGGCCATCCATATTTAAGTGGTTAGTGTTTATTACCACTTATATACCTGTGTTAATCACACATGGGTATATGGCGTGTAGTGGCTCTAGTTAGTTAAATGTAGGGATAAGTGTTCGACTAAGATGGGATTTATTTCCTGGAGTGAACTGGGATAAGATCCTATGCTATCTAAGTTTGTTCTTGATGAATAAGTTCCTGGCCAGGACAAACATGACACAATCTGAAAGAGTTTTAGGGCTAGAAAGTGTTTTCAGTATTTGTTATGTTTTATCAAGAATTAAACTTGAGATGAGGTCATATGGTAAAGCTATTAAAGTTTGACTAAACATTGACTCTAGGCTATATCGGGATCTTCTAATGAAGGGATTTTAGTGCACGGTAATTGTGACCAAAGGTTCATGTGAATCAATACATGCATTCATTTCTAATTGGTAGTTGTGATATCGATGCTAGGGGTCACTCACAACTTATAAGAACTAAATGTGCATAATTGGGATTTTAACATTTAAACTTGAAAGGAGTTTCAAATAATATCAAGTGTTGATATTATCTTCTCATTGCCAATTAGACATGAACCTAGTAAGTCACACCTAAAAGAGCTTTACCAAATCACTGTTAATGTTAATCTAATTATTGATTAAAGAGTTTAATCAATTAATTAAGATTAATGGAATTAGATTTATGCTTTCACCAATGATTCTAGCATATCATGAAATCTAATTCCACCAAGGGTTTAATTATTAATTTATACTTAATTAATATGAGATATTAATTAGAGTATTAAATTAATAATTTATGTTGTTTCTTATTGGACTTGGATTAATGGCCCAAGTTGGTTGGCCCAAAAAAAGTTTTGGACCAAATATTAATCCAAAATATTGAGAAAGCCATGAACCTAATCCAAGCCCATTTGTCAAATGGATTGGGCTTGGTCCAAGTGTTGGCCCAATTACCAAGCCTAACTCCATGTTAACATGACATGGTCAAAGTTTGTCATGTTAGGCATACTTTATCACCTAAGTGTATAATGTTGACCATGACAAATGATAAGCATCAAAGTTGGCTTATTAGGCTTATCATGTTAGGCTCATGTTAGGCTCATGTTAGGCACACGTTATCTCCTGTGTGTATAAATTTGACTAAGGCAAAGATAAGGATTTGGTGATATAATTAAGTGTAGAGAATGTATGTAGAAATATACATGAGATGTATTAATTTTCTACATACTTATTAGTGCACTAGATAAGTATAGAAGTTGTATACTTATCATGATGAGTTGTGTACTTATCATGACAACTCACATGCATGTCCTACATGAGATTATGTCATTGGGGTTAGCTTTCTCTACTTATAAATATGTAACCTGGGAAATGTTCTAAAGGTTAGACATTAAGAGAATTAAGTGAGTTTTTTGTGGAGACACAAAATGAGAGAAACAACATATACACAATACAAACCCAAAATATACTTGCATGGAATTGAGTTAGTGCAAGACTTGTGAGGGTCACTGGAGAGGAAACTTGCAACTAACAAAATAGAGGCAAGTAGGTGACTTGGTGAAGCTTTGGTGTTTTAAGCTAGAGGCCTAACACTTGGGAGGCTAAGGCATATGATTCGAGGGTTGAACCTAAAAACATCAAAGCTTGTAGATACTATTGTGGTCTACATCAAACTTAGGAGTTTGTAAGCATTCCTAAACTTGGAATTCCTAGGATGTTGTTTACATATTGTTTTTGATATTTAGCTATATGTTAAATGTAAATTGGATCCTTAGGATTAGAATTCTTCATATGATGAAGGGTTATGTAAAGCAAAATTTTTGAAATTTGCTCTACCTAGGCTTGTGCTCACCACACATGTCTTTGATGCCTAAGTAGCATAACTGATTCCTAAGAATTGTATTAGAGCGGTTTTTTACACTTGGCACATGCTAAATTGATTTCTAATTTCAAGTGTTATGATTATACTTGATGTTAATATCAAGTTTTATGGCTTAAGATGTGTTTAAAATTGTTTAGAATTGGTTTAGGGGTGCTAACGATTGTGAGGAGCAGTCCCAAGGTCGTGAGCAGCTTGAAAATGCCTCTTTTGCTTTTTAGGACAGTGCCACTCATGAGCACTCCTCACGATCATGAGGGAGCTCATGAGCAGCACTCCATAAACTTAAAAATGTCATTCTTTGATGTTGTTATGCTTGGCAAATGAATCCGGACATGCAAGAGTTGTATTTTACTTGATATTTGCTGCAACACATGCATGGAATGATCATGGACTTAGATTACATCCCTTGTTTTGTAATAATAATTAATTTTATTATTTGGTATGTAATTAAATGCTAATTACATAGAATTAAGATGTAATATTCACCTTGGTATGCCAAGGATTGAATGTAATTCACAAGATTTATGACATGGAGCTTGAAGTGTTCAAGATGGTGATCCATGGAGATGGTGACAAGGAGTTTCATGCTTGAAGGCTTTTCTTAGGCCCATGATCACTAGGCCTATAGTGACATGGCCCAAGGTACCAAAGCCCATGATCACTAGGCCTATGGTGACATGGCCTAAGGTAGCATGGCCCATGGTCACAAGGCCTAAGGTGTCAAAGCCCAAGATGACAAGGCCCATAATCTAAGAGTTAGTATAGAATTAAGAAAAGCCTATGATCACTCCATATTTGTTCATCCATCTTGCATGTTCTGTGTATATATGATATATATACGTTGCAACATGCTATTTATAGTTCATGCCATACTATATATGTATATAAATTGGCTAATGTACAAAGTGAAGACCTAAATTACGACCCGAAAATCTTCCAAACTAAATTTAGGTCTAGGCTCTCCATTGGGGCAATAACTTGCATGGTTTTGGACTATGTGCATCGGCTATGGATACATAGGGGTATACATAAGATCCAAGAGATTCATGTAGTTTTATTATTAAGCATGAGATGTTGTGGGTGTATAGACACACTACATGCCAAGAATGGCAAATAGGCATACCTAAGGTATGTAGTGTTCAAGTCTATATATTTCACTAATCCAATGGTGTGTACCTAGCTAATGCCAAGGGCCAAGAGCGAAAATACGTACCTGAGGTCCATAACATTAGGAGTTGGATTGATGGAATCTTATATGAGATGTTATGCACAAAAGTTGTCCACTTAATGATAACTAATATTCCACGAATGGCAATGTGTACCTGAGGGATATTAGTGACCTATTAAGAACTCCATCACCCACTAGAAATCCATTCAACAAGGGATTTTTGTTTCCTACTTTGGAAGTGTAGGATTCGCCAAGTTAGTGGGAGGCCATTACGATTAAAGACCAAATCTAATGGTAAAATTATAACAATGTCATATAACTAATAATATTGTTACCTTTGCAAGAAAACTTGATAATATGAGACAATCAAACCCACCTTCAATCATACTCAACCAACATGGGCTCATGGGCCCTAAACTTAAAAAATTAACTATGGAACCTAAAAGTTGTTTTAGCTTCTGGGAAAATACTTAATGTATTAAAAGTCCACCCATCTTCTTTCCTGAAAAGGCTATCCAATTGAGCAAAAGGGAAGGAGGTTACACTTATTGCCTCTCCTAGTGGTAGTTAAAAAGGCAATAAGAGAAGGAAAGGAAAGACAAGTGTTGTCAAGCCCCACGGGTGGCATAGCCAAGAATAAAGACAAGACAATTATAAGGGAAGAGCAAGGTAAAGGAAAGTGTTTCCATTATCAAGGCAAAGAACATTAAGAAGAGAAATTGTCCTAAGTTCCTTGAGTCTCTAAAGACAAATGGAAAGGGCAAGTATGGAGAAGGTGAGACTTTCTCTAGTCTAATTACTTCTAAATGTTCTAAGAGCTTATCAAATGCATGGGTATTGGATACCAATGCTTGTTCTCACATTTGTTCATCCTTGGAGGATCTAGCAAATGAGAGAAGGTTGAGGCCTAATAAAGTGACCCTAAAAGCTTGTAAATGGTACAAGTGTTGTAACTAAAGCTATAGGTTCCACTTATATTAATACAATTATATCTTGTTATTGGAAAATGTATTACATGTTCCTAATGCTTATAAAACATTATCTCTATTTCTAGTTTGACTAGAAAAGGTTGTGAATTTCATTTCAAAAGAGATGTTTGTAAAATTCATTTTGGAAATGAATGGTTGGCATGGGTTATATAATACATGGTTTATATTATATTGATAATATGCCCAATAACAATGAGCCTAAACTAATGTGAGTAGTGCAAATGTAATGCTAATTGAAAAATACCTCTAACGCTAAATATCTATGGCACTTGAGATTATGTCATATTGCTGAAGATATGATTAATAAGTTGAAAAGGATGGAAATATTTAGCAATCTTGAATCCACATCCAATCCGACTTATGAGGCTTATCTTTAAGACAAAAATGACTAGATCACCATTTGTTGGGCAAATGGCAAAAGCCAAAGATATATTGGAAATCATACATGGCGATGTATATGGACCATTTAGTGAAATGGCTTGAGGTAGTTTTTACTATTTTATTACCTTTATAGATGATCTATCAAGGTATGGGCATTTGTCTCGTATGAAGAACAAGTGTGAATTCTTTAAAAATTCAAAGAATTCAAAGCCCAAGTAGAAAACCAAACTGAGAAAAGTATTAAAACTCTAAGATGAGATCGAGGAGTTGAATACTTAAGTACCGAGTTTATTGGGTTCCTTGAGGAACATGGCATTGCATCACAACTAATACCATCTGGAACACTACAGTTAAATGGTGTATCCAAGAGATAAAATCTATGTTTATTAGACATGGTACGATCTATGATGAGCTACACTAATCTTCACTTTGGGGTTATAAACTCCAAAATTCCCTCCCACATCTTTAATCCTATTCCATCCAAATTGGTTTCTAGTACACCATATGAGATATGGCATGATAAAGTACTAAATCTTTAACAGCTAAGATTTGGGGGTGTCCAACTTTTATCAAAAGGCTAAAATCAGACAAATTGGATGTGAAATTGATTAAAGAAAAGTTTATTGGATTTCCTAAAGAAAGTTTAGGGAAATGCTTTTATCTTCCTGCTAAACAAGTTGTTGGTAGCAGAGATGCTATTTTCCTTAAGAAAGAGTTTCTAAAGGAAGGGGGCAAAGGAAGGAAGATAATGTTAGATGAGGGGTCGTCTAAGGAAGCCCAACAAATTGATCAAATGGACATTGATCAACCCAAAGAGCCTATTCCAACTGAGAATGTTGTCATACCAACTCCTAGAAGGAATAGTAGGATATCTCGTCCTTTAGAGAGATACAATTTTCTTTATAATATGCAAGAGTTACATGTTCATGAAGAAAGCATTCATGTTGATGATCCTACTACATATGAAGAAACTTTATGTGAT
Source organism: Mallotus repandus (assembly GCA_949671775.1). Taxonomy (NCBI): domain Eukaryota; kingdom Viridiplantae; phylum Streptophyta; class Magnoliopsida; order Malpighiales; family Euphorbiaceae; genus Mallotus; species Mallotus repandus. The sequence goes on along the minus strand of CATIWM010345347.1, from coordinate 356 downwards.
AAAGGTTCTTCGAGATGGCTTGAGGCTTTAACTGATATGGATTTAATATGCAAACCAAGTCTGGAAACTTATTGATCCTCCTAAAGATATTATACCCATTAGGTGGAAATGGATCTTCAGTAGAAAGATTGGTGCATACGGAAAGGTTGAGTCCTTTAAAACTAGGCTTATAGCAAAAGAGTTTCGCTAAGGGCAAGGGGTCAAATATATGGAGACCTGCTTGCTAGTAGCTATGCTTAAATCCATTCAGAATTCTTTTAGCAATAGTCGCACACTATGATTATGAGGTTAAGCAAATAGATAGCAAAACCACCTTCCTTAATGGTTATATTTAGGAAGACATTTTCATGGAGCAA
>CATIWM010345254.1:0-21610 GCA_949671775.1 Mallotus repandus | reverse complement strand
ATCAATTCATTTTAATACAATTAAGTAAATAAATCAATATATATATATATATATATATATATATATATATATATATATATATATATATACACGTAATATGTCGTTGCTATGCATATGCCCCGCAAAAAATTTTTATAGGTTAGAAAGTTCTACGTACTTAATTATATTTTTGTTAGTTATAGATTTTCTTTCTTTCTTAATCCATTGGCTGACCTACACAAGTAGTTTTGGGAAAGCCATATTTTATTATTATTATTTTTAATTTGATATTTTAAGTCAATAATCTGTCGTGCAAGAAAATTCTAACATATTGAGCCAATAGAATTCTCATGCAAGAAAATTAATGATGAATTCTCACAACCTATTTACAAGAGCTCATTCATCTTCTATATAAAGTAGCTAGCTATACATACTTCTCAAATCACAATTTCACTTCTGAAAGATTTCATTAAACTCAATTGATTTTCCAAGGCAAAAGCCATGGCTCATCTTTCACTTGAAAGAACATTTCTGATTTCCTTGTTGATGATTCTAGCGGCATGGTCATCTCAAGCCATGGCCAGACAATCATATAACGAGAACACAATGACTGAGAAGCATAAGCAATGGATGGCTCGCCATGGAAAGAGTTATGAGGACAGTGCTGAACAAGAGAGACGATTTCAGATATTCAAAAGCAACTTACTGTACATTGAGAATTTCAACAAGGCTTCCAATACCACTTACAAGTTGGGTGTCAATCAATTTGCAGACTTAACTCATGAAGAGTTTGTTGCAACTTACACTACAAACAAGATGCCTGTGCCCCCTACATCAAACACAACAACCAAAACAACACTATTCAATAGCGATGATTATAATCAAGATGAAGTTCCTGAGAGTGTTGACTGGAGGGATCATCCGAATGTTGTCACATCTGTTAAAGACCAAAGCCGTTGTGGTAAGATTGCTAACTTTATTTACCTCTCTTTCTATAAATGTGTGTGTTATCATTTAATTTAAAAGGAAATTTTTGCCACATTTCATATATTGAACTTAATAAAAATATTTGTCACACACATATATACATATGGGTATATTATACAAATGGTTGCTAAACTTTATACATAATTAAACATAATTACAGTTTAGTTACACAACTTTAATTTATATCTTTTAAGTTATCCAATTTCTATTTAGATTCTATGTGTAGTTCCTATAAATTGTTTTATCCATAAACAATCTAATATTACTATTTTAGTCCAAAATTTGAAAATAATATACAACTACATCCATATATCATTCCTAAATTATAGGTATAAATTATTTAAGAAAAAAATGATATGTTCTATATATCCTGAAATTTGGGTCAATTATCAATTAAATCCTACTTTAAAAGTTATTTCAATTTGCTCCTTCAATTTTACAAATTGTTTCAATCATATCCAATTTTATTTGAAGGATCTGATTGTATTTACAGAAATTACTTTTATGTCCCTACAAAATAAAATTTGACAGTTATTTAATTTTTTTAAGAAAAATAAAATTGAAAATATTTTCAAGTTTTAATCTTACCAATTTTAAAATAAATTTAAAGTTAACTTTTAAATTTTACATAAAATTTTAAATTTTATGTATCAATAAACAAATAATAAAAAATAAAAGAGTTATGACTTGTAAATCAATTTACCATATAAACTAATATCAATAAAAATATAAAATAAGTACTTTAACTACCACTATAAATAAATAAGTGAGTACTTTTTAACTATCACTATGAATAAATAAGTACTTCTAACTATCACTACAAATAATAATAATTAAATTTTTATTTTTAAGTTTTTCATATTTTTCTAAGAAAAAATATTTTTTATTCTTGATAATGTTTTTAGTATTTCAAAACTCTTTTTTTTTTTTTTTTTTCACTTCATGCTTTTTGGTTTCAACCTACTTGTGGTTTTCTTTTTACACTTAGGTAACCTGTGGTACATTGCTTTTAACACTTTAGTGACAAATTAATATTGTTGTTGAGTAATCCTACGTGGCATATGATATGGTGCCACACCATCTGCCACATGGCATCATGTCATTTGCCATATAAAATTATTTGATGGTGTTATAAGCTATGTTATTAAAGTGCTAACGGTGATGTATCACAAATTACCTAAGTTATGGTAAAAGCGCTAAACCATAAGTTATCTTCTGGTACTTTTCTCTTTTATTAATTTATAGTTTGTTATATAAAAATAAAAAATAAATATAAATATAAATATTTCATTTGTTCTCTAATTGAATAATATTTTTACATTATTCCAGGAATAAGATATTCATTAGTTGAGATAATTTTTAGTTTTTACATTAATTTTTATATGAATATTAAAATTATGGACTTATTTGTATGTTATCTTCAAATTTTTAACTAAAATGGTAATGTTAGACTATTTATAGCACAAAATTTATAAAAACTACTCAATAAACCTAAATAGAAATTTAGTAAATAAAAAGATATAAATTAAAGTTTTGTAATCAAAGACAAATTTTAGTGACTGTGCATACAATTTACCCATATTTACATATTACATTTTTAACGGTTTAATGTAAAAGACTTAAAGTATGTGTCATAAATTTGATCAACTGAGTGCAATGTGCCCAAAGTTCGAATAATTTCCCAATTTTCAAATTGTTAACGAAATCAAAAGAGTTATTTTTTAAAAAAAAAATTTTGCCAACTTGATATGTGCAATATTTAAGGGTTATATTTGTAACACATAACATATATCACATTTTCATTGGCAAAATATAAAAAACCAAAAGTATGTTTTCACATCTAACTATTAGGTGCAATATAGGGTGTTGCTGGGCATTTTCTGCAGCAGCAGCAGTGGAAGGGATTGTGGCTAATGGTGTCTCACTATCGGCGCAACAATTGCTAGATTGTGTAAGTGAAAATCATGGTTGTTCTGGGGGTTGGATGGGTAATGCATTTAAATACATAATACAACAGCAAGGTATAGCTTCAGAAGAAGACTACCCGTATGAAGCAATGCAACAAATGTGTAGATCAACTGGCCAAGCAGCCCAGATAAGTGGTTATGAAGATGTAACTCCAAAAGACGAGGAAGCCCTGAAAAGAGCAGTAGCAAAGCAACCTGTATCAATCACCATTGATGCCACTACTAACCCCAACTTCAAATTGTATAACGGGGGAGTGTTCCCAGCAGAAGGTTGCGGGACTCGGCCCACCCATGCTGTTATTTTAGTTGGGTATGGGACAAGTGACGATGGAACCAAGTATTGGCTAGTCAAGAATTCATGGGGTGAGGAGTACTGGGGAGAAAGAGGGTACATGAGGTTGCAGAGGGATGTTGGTTCTGATGGAGGTCCTTGTGGAATTGCATTGTATGCTTCCTACCCAACCCGTAGTTAGTTTGCTTCTGTTTGAAGACTGGCGAAAAATTATTATACCTAAAATTATTGTATGAAACGTAATGCGTCTTGCTTGCTGGCAGTATAAAATAAAATTGTAAAAGGGACAATTATAAATCCTTTCATTTTTAGCTATCAAACAAGAATGTTCCATGTATTTTATTGCTTAAATCTAACATATATATGTTTAATTTCCTTTTTGTAATGAGAATGCTTGCCTATTTTATATTTAGTTTAAAAAATGAATCACAATGCTTTATCTTTATTTAAAAAGTAAAAAAAGGGCATTTAGGGAATATACGACCAAAAAAGTTATCCAAAATACAAAATATAAAATATATTTAAATTAAAATTAAAAATTACATGATAAATATTTATTGTAATGTCCTTTTTTTTTACGATAGTTTCTTTTTAAGAGAAATATATCTTTTGTTGAAAATAAAATTTGTTCGAAATATTGTGAAAAAGTTAGTATTATTATAACTTTCTTTATTTCTTGAAATTTGTTTGTTTATTTATTTTTTATTCCATCTATTCTAATTTAAAATATGAAAAAATATTATTTTAAATAAAAATTTCATATTGATATTTTTATTTAAAATATGAAAAATAAGACAAATTATTTGGTAACATGAAGAAAAATTTAAAGATAATATGTTAAAGGATAACTATTTAAAATGTTAAAGGATAACTATGTTAAAGGATAAATTTAAAATGTGAAAAAATATTATTTTAAATAAAAATTTCATATTGATATTTTTATTTAAGAATATGAAAAATTAATATAAGACAAATTATTTTGTAACATGAAGAAAAAATTTAAAAATAATATGTTAAAGATAATATGTATTGTTATTTACATTTATTACTTTGTTATTTTTTGTTGTATTATTGTTATACAGGCTACTCTTCAATCTGTAAATGTCTTGTATTTGTATTCTTGACAATATATAGAAAATACCATCGAATTGCTTGACGTGGTATCAAAGCTGATAAAAAAAAAATTTCTTATCATGGAAAGAACCACAAGTTCGACCTCCATAGTTCCAATCTCCCCTATTACCACACCTTCATCATCTACAAATCATACATTTTCAATTAAGTTTACCTCTCATAATTACCTTACATGGAAGACACAATTTCTTCCTTTTCTAAACTATCATAAACTCACTGGTTTCATTGATGGTAGTATCTCACCACCACCAAAATACCTAACCTCAAAAGACAAAACCTCTAAACCAACCATCAATCCTGAATATAATTATTGGTTTCTCAAAGATCAAACTTTGTTAGCTTGGATTCTTTGATCTTTGAGTGAAGATGTTTTTCCTTATATTATTGGACTTACTTCATCAAATGAAGTTTGGCAAGCATTAGCACAAGCTTGTGGATCCATATCTCAAAATCGACAGCTTTAATTGAACATTGAACTACAATAATTTAAATGCAATGATATGAGTGTTTCTCAATATTTACAAAAGGCCAAGGCACTTGCAGATGAACTAACTACAATAGGTCGACGACTCTTTGTTGCTGAATTTAATGCCATTATTCATAGAAATATTGGCTCTAAATTTCATCATATTATTACTGCTCTCAACCTTTGCCCTGAACCTGTATCCTTCAACGAGCTTTATGTACATTTATTGGCGTATGAAATTTTGCTCAAAAGCACACAAGAAACACTATTAGCAAACATTGCTTATTAATAGTCCAATAAAAATTCTGATGTTGTCTCAGCACCATATTCATCACACATGGTTGCTTTTTGCCCTGCAAGTACTCACTTACCTTGTCCATTCAATTCCAACAAATGGCCACGTGGACCCTGTCAGATTTTCGAAAATCGAAACCATACTACTGATTGGTGTAATCATTACTGGTGCCCTTTCCCTTCTGTTAATGGCCAAAAACATAAATTTTTGTTGATGATTACGTAGTTGTTTTCTTTAAAGAATAAAAGTAAAGTTTATGCTACATTTTTCCAATTCTAAGCATTTATTCTTTGCCAATTTAACTCTCATGTCAAACTATTTTAATCTAATTTTTGAGGTGAATATCAAAAATTGCATTAATATTTTAAAATTTATGATATTGTGCATTGCCTCGCTATATACTCATTGCCTTGCTTGTCCATATACTCATGAATAAAATGGCGCTGTTGAGTGAAAAATTTGCCATATTGTTGACACATGCTTAACTTTATTATCCCAAGCTTATTTGCCATTAAAATATTGGAATTATGCTTTTCAATCAAGTGCCACTTTAATTAATTATTTACCATCCTCCAGTATAAATAATTATGCTCCCTTTTCTATTTTATTTCGCAAATCACCTCTATATGCTAATTTAAAAGTGTTTGGTTCTACTATTTTCCCTTTCCTATGTCCTTACAATAAAAATAAGTTCAATTTTCGTAGTCAAATGTGTATATACGTAGGTAATTCTCCCTATCATCTAGGTTATTTTTGCTTAGACAAAGACACTGGTAGGGTTTACGTTGCTCGTCATGCCAAGTTTAATGAACATATATTTCCATTTACTACAAGTCTTACTTCATCTACGTAACAGCCTACTCTAATGTCCTGGCTTTATGTTCGAACCAATTTTAATTCGGTATCCCTAACAGGTATGCCTCTTTCATTTGCTCCTTTATCTACCTTTTCTTCCCTTTCAACTACAAACTCTCTATCATCTATCTCCACCTCTCAATCCTTATCTCCCCACCTTACCAGTCCACATCTTAACAGTCCCACTATAACTTTATCATCCTCGCCTCCCAACTTGCTACCATTATCTTCCCTAGGCTTAAATTAAGTTGTTGACTTATCTTCTTATCCCTCCAACCTACCTCATCGTTATGTTCCTGTTCTCAAAACTACACCTATCTGGACTCATTTAATGATCCTCCGTTCTAGTACCATGGCTTGCAAATATGCCTTTTTTTAACATTTCTTATCTCCAAATTGAACCAACAACTTACAATCAAGCCAAAACTCTGAAGGAATGGCATCTAACAATGCAGGATGAGATATGAGCCCTCCATATCAACAAAACTTGTTCATTAGTCCTTCGCCCTTCTACCAAGCATGTGGTTGGCAATAAGTGGGCGTTCTATATTAAATGCACTCCATCTAGTACCATAGAGAGTTACAAATCTTGACTTGTGGCTAAGAGGTACACACAATTCTTGGGTGTTGACTATCATAAAACCTTTAGTCTGATGGTTAAAGCAAAAACAATTTGCACCATTCTTGCCATTGCTACCAAAAAAATTGGCCAATACATCAACTTGATATTTTCAATGCATTTCTTCAGGGCAATCTAGATGAAGAGCTCTATATGGAGCAACCTTAGGGCTTTGTTGATGCCTAACATCCCTACTATATTTGTAACTTGCATAAGTCTCTCTATGGCCTCAAATAGGCCCCTTGGGCATGGTTTCATCTATTACAAGTCTTCTTATGTGCCTTTGGTTTTCATCCTTCAAAAGTTAACACCTCTCTTTTTATTTTTAATAATGGCACTAATCAATTATTTCTTTTGTGCTATGTTGATGATTTATTAGTTATCAACTCCAACATTGATCTAGTTTGCCAGTTTACCACTGCCATTTAAAGAGAGTTTCCAATCAGAGACTTGGGTCCCTTGCATTACTTTCTTGGCATTACTGCTCATAAACTTCCAGTAGGTTTACTACTTACACAGTACAAATATCTCAAAAACTTGCTCACTTGTACTCATATGCTTGATGCCAAACCATGCTCTACCCCGATGGCCACATCTCTACCTTTATCCAAGCATGGTAGTCCTTTAATTCTAAAGAGTGATGAGTATCGATGCATTATTGGTTCACTTCAGTATCTTACCATTATGAGACTTGACATTATTTTCTCTGTTAATAAGCTTTGTCAATTTATGAACTCATCGACTGAATCACATTGGTGTACACTTAAATGACTTCTATGGTATTTAAAGGGCACTTCTTCTCATGGCTTCCTTCTTTTTCGTGATTCAGATTGCACCCTTCAATGCTTTAGTGACAGTGACTGAGGCGGGTGCCCAAATGATCGACATTCTACTAATGGCTCTAGGATCTATCTTGGACATTCTCTTATCTCTTGGATGTTAAAGAAGCAAAATACTATAGCTCATTCATCAACTGAGAGTGAATACAAAGCAATTGCTAATGCCACTGCCAAATTGATATGGTTACTTTCCTTACTAACCAAGTTTGTTGTTTTTCAATGTCCAAAAGCTGTAATGTTGTCATCTATCTCTCTGCCAATCTAGTCTTTCATGCACGCACAAAGCATATTGAACTTGAGTTTCACTTCATTTATGAACAAGTCAAAGCTGGCTTCCTCCACATAAAATTTATTAGCTCTAGTGATCAGTTTGTTGATGTCTACACAAAACCACTGGGCAAAGAACGCTTTTGCACTCTTCGCACTCATTTGCCTCTATTTCCTTTGCCCATGGATTTATGCGCGGAGGGGGGGGGGGTGTTAAAAAATAACTATGTATAGTTATTTATGTTTATCACTTTGTTATTTCTTGTTTTTATTATTGTTATACAGGCTACTCTTCAGCCTATAAATGTCTTGTATTTGTATTCTTGACAATATATAGAAAATACCATTTTGTTGCTTTGACATAATATAGATGATAAATAAGTTGAAAATGGTTTGAATGATATAAAACGAACTTTTAAGAACTAAAGAGAAATATTCTATATTACAAACTTACATTTTACATCATAAACTACACAATAAAACTAATGAGAGGATGAGAAGTATAAGAAATTTTTTTAATATATTTTCCAAAAAAAGTCATCAACTAATGTAGTTAATAAATCTCAAAGAATTTTAGTAATTTATCCAGAAATTTGATATTTTATGTATGACAATGAATCATTATTAATTAGCCAATTAGTCATACTACAAATTATGGGTGTACACAGTACGAGGACATCCGGGGATTTAAAATGTTATAACCCGCATTTTAATTAAATTATTAATTTATATTGAGGATTTAAAGTGATAATTTTATTTTTATGGAAATATGGTAAATGGAATATTTTAATATATTTTAAATAATTATATTGATGTATGTGTTTATTTGTACAAATATTTGGGAGAGATTTATTATTTTATATTTTTAAAATTTTTAAAAATTATATTCATATGTATATTTTTTTTTATATAGTGTTTTGGTGCGAGAATAGTTATTTTATTAGATGTACTTTTATTAAAACCTTATTATATATATACACATATATATGAAAAAAAAAACATTTTTTCTTCTTCTTCTTCTTCCCCACCCAACACCACCACCAACTACCGCCATCCCTGCTGCTCCAGTCATCGCCAGCCGCTACCAGAGGCCACTAGAAGCCACCAGTAGCTCCTCCTTCCTCCGACCATCTCCTTCCCTTTCTCCTTTTTCATTTTCTCTTCTCGGTCAGACAAAAAATCGGTCGCTGGAATAATGTGAATATTATGTTCTTGACTTGGATGTTATTTTTATTGTTGATATGAATTATTATTGTGATGTGATGTTTTTAGAGGACAGTAGTAGAATGTGCTACCTAGTGAGCTATACTAGGACTGTTGCACAACAGTACACCAGATGCTAGGATTTGATATATTGATTGATGTGAGATTTGATAAAAAAAATTGATTGATTATTGAGATTTGTGTATAGAGAGTGGTGTGGCTGCGGAAGCTCGATTGACCAGGGATCTCAAGGCTAGTCATGCCGACAGTGAGACTGCTATAGCTCGATTGACCTTAGGGTCTCAGGGCCGGTCCACTATCAATTTGGAAAAGAGAAATATTATTGGATTTAAGTGGGCTTGATGGCCAGTGAGGTTCAGTGTTGAGGTTCCAGACATTCTTAGGGTTTTGCTTCGATCCTCCATTTATTTTTATTAGTTTATTGACATAAAATTATTTTTAGCATTTGCGTGAAATGCATGTATAAAATAAATATATAAATATTATTATAAATGCTTGAATGAATGGACCTTTAGGTTGCATGTATATATATAATAATAATTCACTCAGTGAGGTCTGACCCTCCTCAATTATTTTTCAGGATCCTTCTCGTTAGACCTCTTATAGTAGTTCTCTTCACCTGACTCTTTTTTCATCGACTGACTTATGTAAATTTTTAACCTAATCCTTTTTGTATTTATAGATGCTGTAGTAGTAGTACGTACTTATTGTAGTTTGTGATGATGTTATTGTCCGAGGATATATACTTGAATATTTTTGTAAAAATATTTTATTATGATATGAGATTGGAGAATTTATTTATATTATGTTAAATGTGAATATTTATTTTTAAGGCTTGCTACGGGTTCCAGATTCATGTGAATTCCCGTTCTCTAGTGCCAGTCATGACTCCTGGGTTTGGGTCGTGACAAAGTTGATATCAGAGCCTAGGGTTAGTGTGGTTGACCTAGGTTGATAGAGTTTGAGTTTTCTTTGAAACTACTGCAGCAATTAGGTTCAACTATGTTCTTGAATAGTCTTCTTTGCTTTTAGAATTCTGTGTAACTGTTAGGATATATGTTGTTGTCTGAATTGTATGTATTATTTTTGTTCTTTCCAGAATGTGGCGAGCGTGTGTCACTCCACCGGTCGATGAGGCTAAGGATGAGGAGTCTTATCAAGATGAAGCTCTACCCCTTGAGTCGCTAGTTAGGTATAGGGGTAGGGTATAGGTGGACCTAGAGGAGCAGCAGGTCGCTGTAGACAGAGAGAGCTGCAGGATAATGAACCTGCAGGCTAGGAATTTGAGGAAGCTGTCTATACACCAAGAGTTTAGCAGGGTGCAGCAGCTATACCCCAGGTCGTACCACCTATGCAGCCTCTAATTCAGTAGGGAGCTTAGATTACGTTATACCCAGAAGTAGCGATATTTTATGCTAGCACAAGAGGATTTATGAGTGCCCAACATACAACATTTAAATTGGGCACTAGTAGTTAGTTGGGAGGATCTTTCAGTAGGGTCAGAGACCTCCGTAGAGGGTCCACTAAAGCAGTAGGCATGGCCACAGTAGAGCCCGCAGACCTGTCAGATTCATTTCAGGTGCTACCAGTAGTAGGAGCGGATAGTGTTAGGGATATGGTAGCACAGGATCTGCAGCTAGTGCTTGTTAGACATGTGGGAAAGTCCATTAGGGGCCATGCTATATGCCTCGAGAAGCATGCTTTTGATGCGAACATACCGGGCAATATGCCAAATCATGCCCTTATTCAAGTTTTCAACAGGAGTTCCCAAAAACTTCTTCTGCTAGAGTAGCTCCAGCTCAATTTCAGCTACCGTCATTTTAGTACCCGTGTACCTCTCAGTTCGTAGCCTAGTAGGGGTGAGGTAGAGGCAGCGCTAGAGGATTTGGGTAGACTTTTACTAGTCAGCAGGGAGGCAGAGGACAAGCTTGAGTGTTCACTCTCACACAGCAGGATGCTAGGCATCCAATGCAGTGGTAGTAGGTACACTCCCGATATGTTATTTTAATGCTAGAATTTTGATTGATATGGGTGCTACCTATTCCTTTATGTCTCTTATGTTTGCTTTGAAATCGGGTTGGCAAGCTACGAGGATGACAATTCCTTTATCAGTTGCCATGCCTCTAAGTGATTCGTTGAACATCGATGTTGTTCTTCTTGGGTGTTTTGTGTTGGTGGAAGGCAGAGAATTGCTAGTAGACTTGTTGTTGTTGGATGTGATGGACTTTGATGTAATCCTGGGAATGGATTAGTTGTCTCAGCATTATTCCATGGTGGATTATAGTAGCAAAGAGTTAATTTTTAGAATTCCAAACAAAGAGGAATTAAAATTTATGGGTGATAAGATTTCTAAACCTTAAAATCTTATCTTTGCCATAACGACAAGAAAGATGTTGAGAAAAGGGTGTCAAGGATACTTGGCATTGGTCAGGGACACAACTACAGAACAGAAATCAATCTCAGATGTTCCTGTAGCTTATGAGTTTCCTGATGTCTTTCTTGATAAATTGTCAAGTTTACCACCTAACAGGGAGATAGAATTTTTCATTGATGTGGTTCCAGGCACAAATCCTATCTCTATGCTACCTTATAGGATGAGTCTTGTTGAATTAAAGGAGTTAAAGGAGCAATTGCAAGAGTTGCTAGATAAAAGTTTCATTAGACCCAGAACTTCTCCTTGGGGTGTGCCAGCCTTGTTTGGAAAGAAGAGGGATGGTACACTTAGACTGTGCATTAGCTATAGAGAATTGAACAAGGAGACTGTCAAGAACAATTATCCTCTTTCGAGGATAGATGATTTATTCGATTAGCTTCAATAAGCACAGTTCTTCTTTAAGATCGACTTGAGGTCGAGCTATCATCAGTTACGGATCAGAGAAGCCAACATTCCTAAGACGACATTCCGTACTAGATATGGCCATTATGAGTTTATGGTGATGTCTTTCAGATTAACCAATGCACCAGTAGCTTTTATGGATTTGATGAACAGGGTGTTCAGACCATTCTTGGATCAGTTTGTGATGGTGTTCATTGATGACATTCTGGTGTATTCAAAGAGCATGGAAGAACATGTGTATCACTTGAGAACAATGTTGCAGACATTAAGAGAACAACAACTTTATAATAAGTTCTCAAAGTGTGATTTTTGGCTTGAAAGTGTGGCATTCCTTGGACATGTAGTGTCTAAGGATGGCATTCCAGTTGATCCACAGAAGATTTAAGTAGTGTTTGAGTGGCCAAGACTGACAACAGTCATAGAGATTTAGAGTTTCTTTAGTTTGGCTGGGTATTATAGGAGGTTTGTCCAGGATTTCTCAAGAATTGTAGCACCTATGACTCGCCTAACTCATAAGAATGTGAAGTTTGTGTGGTCAGACGGATGTGAAAATAACTTTCAATTGCTAAAGGAGAAGTTGACTATAATTCCAGTGTTAACTTTACTTAATGGAGTAGACAAGTTCACTATGTACTATGATGCTTCTAGAGTTGGCCTAGGTTGTGTATTGATGTAGAATGGTAGAGTAGTAGCTTATGCTTCCAGACAATTGTAGAAGCATGAATAGAACTGTCCTACTCATGACTTGGAGATGGCCGCTGTTATCTTTTCTCTTAAGATTTGGAGGCATTATTTGTACGGGGTGACATATGAAATTTACACTGATCATAAGAGTCTAAAGTATATCTTTCTGTAAAGGGATATAAATCTCAGACAAAGAAGATGGCTAGAACTTTTAAAGGATTATGATTATGATATCTTGTACCACTAGGCAAGGCTAATGTGGTAGCAGATGCCTTGAGTAGGAAGTCCTCAGGTAGTCTTGCTCACATTAGTGTGGAAAGGAGACATTTGATCTAAGAGATGCATAAGTTAGTGGACCAAGGGTTGATGATGAAGATAACTAGGACAGGAGCATTGTCAGCTCAGTTCAGAGTTATATGGTATTGAGGGATAGGATCTCAGCTTAGAGCTTATAAAGTTTATGGATCTTAATTTGGTAGAGCTTACAGAGAAGGTTTGTGAAGGGAAGTTACTGATTTTAACCTTGATGATGAAGGTGTTCTGTGGATTAGTGGAAGGTTGTATGTTCCTGATGTGGATAACTTGAGAGAAGAGATATTGGAAGAAGCTCATTTTGCAGCCTATAGTGTACATCTTGGTTCCACTAAGATGTACCATAACATAAAGGATCTGTATTGGTGGGATGGAATGAAGAAGGATGTAGCGGAGTTTGTTTCCAAGTGCTTGACATGTCAACAAGTGAAAGCAGAGCACTAGAAACCTTCAGGGAAACTTTAGCCTCTTTCGATTCCTGAGTGGAAATGGGAGAGAGTCACCATGGATTTTGTGATAGGGTTACCTTATTCAAAGAATGGATACGATTCCATTTGGGTGATAGTGGACAGGTTAACCAAATCACCTCACTTTTTGCCAGTTAAAGCTACTTATCCTGTGGTTAAATTGGCTAGATTGTACATCAAGCACATTGTGTGTTTTCATGGGGTGCCTGTTTCTATTATTTCTGATAGAGGTTCAGTGTTTACCTCTTGATTTTAGCAAAAGTTGTAGGAAGCAATGGGTACAAGGCTTGATTTTAGTACTGCTTTTCATCCTCAGATGGATGGTCAATCTGAGACAATGATCCAAACACTTGAAGATATGTTGAGAATATGTGTAATGGATCTTGGAGGCAATTGGGATGACCATTTTCCATTGGTAGAATTTGCTTATAACAATAGCTACCATAGTAGTATTGAGATGGCACCATATAAAGCTTTGTATAGGAGAAAGTGTAGATCCCCTCTGTGATGGGATGAAGTTAGAGAAAGAGAATTAACTAGACCAGAAATTATTCAGGATGCATCTGAGAAGGTAGCTTTGATTAAAAGGAGATTGGAAACAGCAACTAGCAGGCTAAAAAACTATGCGGACTCAAAGTGCAAGGATGTTGAGTTTCAAGTTGAAGATTATGTATTCTAGAAGGTGTCACCAATGAAGGGTGTTAAGAGATTTGGCAAGAAGGGAAAGTTGGCACCGAGATACATTAGACCTTTTGAGATTCTGGAGAGAGTTGGCATGGTTGCATATCAGTTGGCTTTGCCTCTGAATTTGTCGCAAGTGCATCCAGTGTTTCATGTTTCGATGCTTAGGAAGTATATTTTGGATCCTTCACATATTTTACCACCTTAGAGTGTGGAGGTGAATGAAGATTTGACGTATGAGGAAGAACCAGTTGCAATTGTTGACTATCAAGTTCGTCAATTGCGTTCAAAAACGATTTTGATGGTCAAAGTTTTGTGGAGGAACAATAATGTCGAGGAGCATACATGAGAGACTGAGATAGAGACGCGGGTGGCATATCCCTATCTTTTTCAGCAGTGAAACCCTGTATTTATTTTTAGTTATTAAAATTCGAGGACAAATTTTTGTAAGAGAGGAAGATTGTTATAACCTGCATTTTAATTAAATTATTAATTTATATTGAGGATTTAAAGTGATTATTTTATTTTTATGGAAATATGGTAAATGGAATATTTTAATATTTTTTAAATAATTATATTGATGTATGTGTTTATTTGTATAAATATTTGGGAGAGATTTATTATTTTATATTTTTAAAATTTTTAAATATTATATTCATATGTATATTTTTTTTTATATAGTGTTTTGGTGGGAGAATAATTATTTTATTATATGTACTTTTATTAAAACCTTATTACATATATATATGAAAAAAAAGAATAAACCATTTCTTATTCTTCTTCTTCTTCTTCCCCACCCAACACCACCACCAACCACTGCCACCCCTGCTGCTCCAGTCACCACCAGCCACTGCCAGAGACCACCAGAAGCCACCAGTAGCTCCTCCTTCCTCCGGCCATCTCCTTTCCCTTCTCCTTTTTCATTCTCTTCTTGGCCGGACACAAAACCGGTCGTTGGTGCCGCCTCCGGCTACCCCAGGTGCCGCCTCCGGCTACCCCAGGTGCCGTCACTAGTCTCGATCAACTCGTCTTCTTCATGGCTTCTATACCCCTCAACCAATTTCGGTAGTTAACACCGGCAAGCACCTCAATTTGAGGTAATTGATTTCTAAGGTTTTTGTTTAATTTATTTTAATTGAGTTAAAATTAGGCTTGGTTGTAGTTAGATGAAATGAGATTGAGGCTGAGAGCTTTCTTTTGAGGTATGGTTTGCAATTTTCTGAGGTTGTTGAATTTCAGGTCACTATTTCGAGCTCGGTTATTGTTCCGACCCGAAATTTTTATATTTTTATTAAATTCTATAAATTTTGTAAAGTAAACTTTATGAAGGAAGTTTTGTGAAATAATGTATAGATTTTAAGATATGAATTTTTAAAGATTATGTTTAATTATGTATTTTTAGAGAAATTATTGTATTTTATTATTTATTTGAATTTGAATTAAAATTATTGTTCTTTATGTTGTTTTAGACTATTTTTAAATAATGAAAGTATGAAAATAATTTTTATAATTAATTTTCAATTATTAGTTATTTAGTGGTAATTTTTGAAAATAAATGAAAAATAAATTTATTTATTATTTTCCAAGCTTTAATGAGCCTTTTAATTTTTTTTTATGGTGTTTTTGAGTGATTTAAATAGTTATTTATAATCAATGCTAATTTTATTGTAAAATAGAAATTTTATTCCATTAATGGATTTTATTAGCAATATTATTTATAAACAAGAAATATTATTACTTATTTGGAAATAAATTATTTTTATATTTTTATTATATAAATGAATTATATTGTGATTTGAGAAAGATTATATTTTGTTTATATATTTGTTGTTGATTTGGTTCTCGGTTGGGCATTAAATGTAGTTTGGGGGCCCAACCCAAGATATGAAATTTTGGATATTTTGAAGTGTGTTTTTGCATAGGATCGGCTTTACTTTTAGTAGAGAGATGTCCGTTTTACAAAGGAGACTCTGTCGAAATTTCGGTAGATTTCTCGTAAAACGTAACATCGGGGTTGTATTAAGAGTTGAGTTTATTAGAGTCGAGTCCAGATTGAGTGTTTCTTTAGAAATATAGAATGTATAAGGTTAGGATTTTATACTAATTATTTTTATTATTATTTTCCTATAACTGCACCAAGAGCAGGGCCTACAGGACAGGGCCAGTCGAGTTATCACCAAGGAGAGCATTCCACATGTGAGTTATTATTATGTGTATGCATGTCATGTAGAAATCTTTACCCATCGTCCATATATTTGTGTTAATGTGAATAAATATGTCATGCTGCATCAAGCATTTATTTG
The DNA here is from genome assembly GCA_949671775.1 of Mallotus repandus. Lineage (NCBI taxonomy): Eukaryota > Viridiplantae > Streptophyta > Magnoliopsida > Malpighiales > Euphorbiaceae > Mallotus > Mallotus repandus. The sequence continues at coordinate 5,403 of CATIWM010345254.1, read as the reverse complement.
TTATTTATCTTCATAATGATTACTATTATATATATTTAATTATATATATATATATATATATATATATATATAATGTGAATATTGTGTTTTTGACTTGGATGTTGTTTTTATTGTTGATATAAATTGTTATTGTGATGTGATGTTTTTGGAGGATAGTAGTAGAATGTGCTACCTAGTGGGCTACACTAGGACTGTTGTGCAATAGTATGCTAGATGCTAGGATTTGATATATTGATTGATTTGAGATCTGATAAAAAATTGATTGACTATTGAGATTTATGTATAGAGAGGGTGTGGCTGCGGAAGCTCGATTGACCATGGATTTTAGGGCTAGTCATGCCGACAGTGAGATTGTTGTAGCTCGATTGACCTTAGGGTCTAGGGGCCAGTCCATTGTCAATTTGGAAAAGAGAAATATTATTGGATTTAAGTTGGCTTATTGGCCAGTGAGGTTCAGTGTTGAGGTTTCAGACATTTTTAGGGTTCTGCTCTGATCCTCCATTTGTTTTTATCAATTTATTGACACAAAATTATTTTGAGCATTTGCGTGAAATGCATCTATAAAATAAATAAAATAAATATATAAATATTATTATAAATGCTTGAATGAATGCACCTTTAGGTTGCATGCATATATATAATAATAATTCACTCAGTGAGGTCTGATCCCCCTCAATTATTTTTCAAGATCCTTCTCGTTAGACCTCTCATAGTAGTTCTCTTCGTCGGACTCTTTTTTCACTGGCTAACTTATGTAAATTTTTAACTTGATCCTTCTTATATTTATAGACGTTGCAGTAGTAGTACATACTTGTTGTAGTTTATGATGATGTTATTGTCCGAGAATGTGTACTTGAATATTTTGGTAAAAATATTTTATTATGATATAAGATTGGAGAATTTATTTATGTTATGTTAAATGTGAATTTTTATGTTTAAGGCTTGCTACGAGTTCCGGATTCGTGTGAATTTTCATTCCTTAGCGCCAGTCATGACTCCCGGGTTTGGGCTGTGACATAAAATCTCCGGAACCATATCAAATTTTGGGAATTTTAAAAATAAATTCTCCAGTACCAGTGCCAAATTTTTAAAAACTCCATACCAGTACCATCCTATTTTTAGGGATGATTCGGTATGTTGTTTCGATTTTTTCAGAACAGATCGCTATAATTCTGTTAAAAATGGGAATTCAGAGATTTATGTTATATGCAAATTTATATTATTAACTGAGTTTATATTTATTACTAAAAAAAGGATGTATTAATTTTTGTAATTAATACAGTATAAATCATTGTTGACAAAAAAAAATATAAACCATTAAAAAAACATTATAGTTATATGTTTACACAATATTATAGTTAAAAATTATTAAAAAAATACAATATAAACCATAAAAATAAAACATTTCTACAAATAATTATAGCTATATGTTTAACCAAATGGCTTTAATTTTATTTATTTGTAAGGTCACTATTTAAATTAATGAAAATGATGCAGTTTCAGACAAAATTACATTATTTTGATTATCTATTATTTAATTCATTAATTTTAAATAATATCAATAAAATTATGTTACTTACTAAAAATAATAATTAATAAATTATGGAATATAACAATAACAATATATTTTAATTAATATATTATGAAATTTGAAATCATATATTCTTATTTTCATATTTTTAGTTTAAATTTAAATATAATGGGTATTACACATTTTTGCCTTGTTGAAAATAATAATAGTTTTCTTATTTCTCATATTTTAAGTTTAGATTGTGTTTTAATGGACATTGTACATTCTTATTTGTTCGTTGAATTATTTGAAATTATACAATTTGAATTTTTTATTTTCATATTTTAAGTTCAACTTGTAATATGATAAATATTTTACATTTTTATTTATCAATTGAATAATAATAATGATAGTAGTAGTAGTAGTAGTAGTAGTAGTATTAATGATAATTAATGATAATGAAATTAATAAAAATACTTTACTAACAATTTATTTATTATATTTTTAACACAAAACATATTAATTTTTATCATATATTATTATACATATGTCACTTAATAATATACATTACTTGATATTATAATGAAAAGAATATAATTAATTTTACAATTATTTATTAATAGTTATATATTATTTATGAAATTAAAATTCGTTACTATATTCTATTTTTGATTCTGTATGGTTTCAATGCGGTTCGGTATGGTTCTCGATTAAGTTTTTTATAAATCTCCAGTACCATACTAAATTAGTCATAAAATTTGGTTCAATTCAGTTTGGGGTTAAAATTATTCAGTTCGATACGATTTTAATATCTTTCGGTTCAGTATTTTATTTCAGTTCGGTATTTATACCATCCCGTGTTCAACTGTACAACAAATGACTTCGAATAACATATAGGTATTATAATAAAGAATTAATTTCTTTTAAATTTATCACCTTTCTCCTAATATTTTTTTTCAACTTAATTTTGTAACATATAATTATTTTTATAGGGATAAATACCTTGTGGTTTAACATTTTTTACTTTTGAACATATGGTTTTTTTTATAATATTTTAGTACCTTGTAATATCTGTCGTTAGCAAATTTAATTTAAACTCACTAACACCGATAACTATGATGATGTGGATGCTAGCGTGGATGGCAACATCCATGTTAGCACGTCAATATTCATGTTGAAATTCATGTCAGCATTTTCGTTAACATTTATATCATCATAGTTATCGATATTAGTAAATTTGGTCTAAATTTACTAATGATAAATATCGCAACATGTTGAAGTGTTATTAAAAATAACAAGTTAAAAATGAAAATAATGCTAGACCACTGTACTATATACTTGTCTTTTTTTTTTTTTTTTTTTTTTTATGTCAAATAAAGTTCATTTGGCACTTATATACAAATGCAACTATTAGCAATTTCAAATTTTGAGTGGCACTGATACGCGTTCCTCTAAATTTTGCTAGCACTCCTCTAAAGGTCGCCTGTACATTAATATTCACAACTAAATAAAGTGCACGACTTCTATTTTTATGCGTGCATTTTTTTTTCATTTTATTGGATTTTATATTGTTGTTGTCACAATCCAAACTCAGAAGGACATGTGATCGGTACTGGAGAATAAAAAAGTGTAAAGTTTTTGAAATTCGTAGTAAACCTTAATAAGATTTAACAATAAAATTAACTCACTTTTATATTTAAAAAAAAAATGGTAGAATTTCCTTTATACCATGACAAAATAACACTTTCAAAATATTTCCAATCAACATTACTTCACAATAAAACCATAAACCATATCAAATCCACCACAAATACATTTATCTCAATCACAATAAAAACATAAATACAAGTCATACGAAATAGTCTACTACTACGGTGTTCTAAAATTCAAATACACAATACATATATCAAAGAAACCTATATAATATAGTTGGAGAAAAAAAAATCTGATGCAGATAGTTATAACTGTCAGATTGATGATGAGATTCTGGAAAAATAAAATTTGAGGGGAATCAAACCTCATTGAGTGAATTAATAATATAAAATGCATGTTGGTTTTAAAACAGTTATTTAACTTTTAAAAAATAAATAAACATTTAACATTCTTTACTTTATTAAAAAAATATATTTATAAAATCCTTTCCAAAATTTATAAATCACTTTAATATGAAATTCTCAGAAAAAATATTATAAATTAAATTCTCGGTGGAAAACATGGTAGAACCCTAAATCTCAATTCTAATTGCCTTCAGGCTCTCTTAAATCCAAATGACTGCCATTCTAAGAGATCAAGTTCAACAGAGTTACAACCGCAGTCCAATCACTTAGTCTATCACTGATGACCTGAGAGAACGAGCTCAACCAAGTTACATCTCAATTCCGGCCCAAGAGAACAATGCTCCACCTATCTCAATCCAAATACCGCTCGAGACAACAAGCTCAACCGAGCCAATCCACATATTTTTCTAACTCAAGATCTCAATTAATGCGCACGTGGTCTTGGTGACACCCATTAGGTAGCATGTTCTACCATTTCTCCAAATCATATTTGATTCATATGCCAATTAAATAAAATACCATAAATCCAACTAAAACATCTTCCCAAGAATTATTCACGATAATAAAATAAATAGATCATGCATGTGATAAAATTTATAATCATAAATAATTCTATATATTCCAATTTAATACTATATTAACCACATGAAAATTTTAGTTTAAAAATTCTCAACAAACATTTTATAAAATTAACTCATAGGTGGAGCGTGCTGACCGACACGTCCTTGGTTGTCTATGCTTTGTACCTCCTCCTCCCGAACTCTCTAAATAATCCAAATATTAATTTAGTAAATAGCTTTAAATAAATTATTAAAAATTCTTAGAAAAATTATAAATATCTAGAAATGATCAAATAACCTTAAAAACACTAAAATTATTTATTTTGAGGCTCAAAGAATATTTTAAATTAATTAAATTAATTTATATGATAATATATAATTTTCTACATAAACATTTTAGAATTTTTATTGCAAAATCTGTAAGGATGGGCCTAAGTCTAGTTATAAGAATTGATCACCAAAATTTATACTATTTATTAAAAATATTTCCAGAATTTTTCGAGCTAGATACTGTTCATCATTGGAATTCGGGTGAGACCCATCAGATTTTTCACTGGAAACATAACACTCGACACAAAAAATTATACCAAAACATTCTTCATAATTAATAGAACACATCTAAAGCTCCAAACACACCAAAATATTCATAGAATAAGGAGATCAGAATTTAAAACGAAAATTACTGAAAAATTCATAGAATATTTTGCCGGAGGAGATCATACACGGGATTAATGTCTACAGACTTCTGAGATGAAGGGAATAAGTTTCCAATAGTGGCTTTCGTTGATCGACAACAAGGTGAAGTTCTCAACGTTCACAATTTTAGGCAGAATTTTAAAATTAAAAACTGCATTTTTTGGGCTGATTACGAACACCACCAGCCCATAGAGGACGTCGAGAAATGGCTGGGTACAAAATTTGAGGTCGATCAGAGTTCGTTTGAATGGTTAATGGAGAAGGAAAAAATATAGGGACTAAAATGGATATTTACCAAATCACAGCTCCCTTTTTCCATGGCAACCCTGATTCATTCTTTAATAAATATGTTCTTGTCTCTTATGAGCCACCAAAAACAACCTAAATCCTCTAAAGCCACCATACACCACTAACAACCCAAAACAACCTTAAGTCCTTTGCCTAACAACTAACAACCATAGAACGACCCCAAAATAAATATAAAACAACTCAGCTCTAACCAAACCACCTTGAAACCCAAAGCAACCTCAAGTAATCTTCTTCAACTAAGCCACCCAACAACCTCAAAATGACCACACAA
>CATIWM010345251.1:0-10012 GCA_949671775.1 Mallotus repandus | reverse complement strand
TTTTTATTGCCTTTATACTTTTTATGGTAAATTTGGTATTTTTATCATAAAGTTCAATTTTTTATAGTAAAAATATCATCTTTATCATTTTAATATTTTTTATTTCTGTCATTTTATTTATTTACATATTTATCTCTGCATTTTTAATATTTTTATTGCACTTTTAATATTTTTATTTTATTTTGTAATTTTTGTCATATTTATGCCTTTTATGATAAATTTGGTATTTTTATCATAAAGTTCACATTTTTATGGTAAGAATATCAGCTTTATCATTTTAATTTATTCATCCCTACATTTTTATTTACTTATATTAATATTCCTGTATTTTTTATTATTTTTGTTGCATTTTTATAACTTTTGTCGTCTTTATGTCGTTTAGGGGTAAAATTGTCATTTCTATCATAAAGTGGCTATTTTTATGGTGGAAATGACATGCTTACCATTTTAATATTTTTAATTCTGCATTATTATTATTTTTATCATATTAATTGCATTTTTATTATTTATATTATCCATTTGGTAAATTTATTATTTTTATCATAAAGTTCTCATCTTTATGATGGAAATAATATTTTTATCATCCTTTTTATTACCTCATTTGCATTATTATTATTTTCATTACATGTTTGACTATCCTCATCACTTTTAATATTTTTTTAGTAAATTTATCATTTTCATCATAAAGGTAATATTTTTATGGTGAGAATGATATCTTTTATTATTTTATTTGCACCTTTTCCATTTTAATTCCTTTATATTTACATCATCGTAAAATTCTTATTTTTAATAATAAAGATGATGACTTCACACTAAAGTACCCAAATCTCCAAAATCTTGCATCATGTATACATTAGCATCCTCATTTGCTTATGTGTTTAATTATTCCTTTATTTACTACTCCAATTGTGAATGAATGTAATATTTTAAATTTTCCTACATGTGATGTGTGCTTGCATATGTATAAGGACTAACCTTTGTTTTGCCTGATTATTAGAGTAGGTTTATTTTCTTTTCTTTTTATTTTAATGTAATTAATAGAATAGGCTTTTTTTAAGGTAATGTAATCCTTAATCCCAATTCTCCTTTTATTTCTATTTTGGATGTATTTATTAGAATAGACTTTTTCATTGGGTTGTAATCCTTAATCCCTTTCCCCGTTTTTGTTTTGCTTATTTGCTCGCTTATTGGATTATTTCTTGCATGCTTGTGTGCTACGTGCTTCATTACCTACATGGTTATTTGACTGATTGGTGGATGCTTGTTTATTTATTTATCTTGTGATAAATGCTCATCAATCTAATTATCTCGTGCTTTATCTAAACTGACCAATGCTTGAGTATGGTAAAATGCATCATAAAACCGAAATTATGGTGACGTAGTGAATAAATGAGCAACATGTATGATAAGAAATAGGATAAGTAACTCCTACCCCCTGAACCTAGATTCTCTGGTTAGGAAAGTGAATTTTTAATTCACTTTCTCCTAATACAAATTGGGTGGCAGGGCCTAACTAGGTAGACCCTCCCACAATCAATAACAAATAAAAATTCAGTAGATTGTCGCCATTAGCATGTATGCCCTGATGCTATAAGCTCACAGATCCTGTCGTGATTGTTGTCCCTCCGATACCGATCACACTACACGAGGGTATTTTTCAGATTGTCACATCATAAAGAAGACAATATGAGAGATGAGCATATAGCAGTGGACTTGTATGTGAATGGGTTGGACCAACATATGTGGGAAGTTATACAGAGGACTATACCTTGGAAAGTGTGATAGATGAGGCTAGATAGTTGGAGAGGGGACACATAAGGCAGGTTGCGATCCTAGACCCATACATGAGTAGAGATGGCAAGATAATTGGTGTTCAGGATATTCCATAACTAGTGTTTTAGATAGGCAGTGTTGGTGTTCAAATTGGTGGTACCTTATAACAGGGCTACCAAGGTCACCATGGGCATAAGAGTGAAAGACATAGCCGACGGAGTAGTACACTTATTAGATTTGGACTTAGGGCCAGTAGTAGCAATAGTGGTCAAAATTCTAGGTACGGTAGTATAGGTTCAAGGCCCAGTGCATGTTCTAACTATGGTCGAGTACATCAAGGCCCTGTCACCTACCGTTAGGAGCATGTTTTATATGCGGACAAGTTGGGCACTTTGCTAGATCATGCCTGATTTTTTATTATCAACAGGTATACCCACAGGGTTCATCTACTATAGTTGTTTAGCCAATACAACAGACTTCTCCGCAGTTTCATACACTAATATATCCTCAATATAGTGGTACTTAGTTTATGGGCTAACAAGGTTGTGGTTCAGGAGGTAGATTTGGAGGGAGATCTAGTGGCCAAGAATTTATGTAGTTATCTACATCACAGTAGGCAGGCCATGGAAAAGCTAGAGTTTTGACACTGACTCCTCGGGATGCTCAGGCATCTAATTCAGTTGTTGTAGGTACTCTCCCAATATGCTATCTTGATGCTAGAGTTTTGCTTGATCTTGTGCATCACATTATTTTTATATCTTCTATATTTACTTCAAGAATAGGATAGGAACTACCTAAATTGTTAATTCGATTATCTGTAGTAACTCCCCTCAGTGATGAGTTGAAGAAAGATATAGTCTTTTCATCTTGTCCAGTGTTAGTGAAAAGTAGATAGTTATTTACAAATTTAGTCTTATTGGATATGATAGGTTTGATGTAAGTTTTGGAATGGATTGGTTAGCTTAATACTATGCTACATTGTACTGTTGAGAGAAAGAGGTAATTTTTAAAATTTCAAATGATATGAAATTCCAATTCAAAGGCAATAAGAGCTCAATGCCTTAGAATCTCATTTCTGTAATCATAACTAGAAAGATGCTTAGAAGGGAATGTCAAGGTTATTTGGTTGTGGTTAAAGAAACAAAGGTCGATAAAGGGGTAGTTGAGAATGTGCCAGTTATATGTGAATTTTCAAGTGTCTTTCCTAAAGAATTACTAGGTTTGCCATCAGAAAGGGAGATAGAATTTTGTATCGATGTAGTTCCTGGTATAGATCATATCTATATGCCACCTTATAGGATGGCACCTGTAGAATTAAAGGAGCTTAAAGATTAATTAAAAGAGTTGCTTGACAAGGATTTCATTAGACCTAGTATGTCTCCTTGGGGTGCATTGGTATTGGTTGTAAAAATGAAAGATGGCAGTCTTCAACTTTATATCAATTATAGACAGTTGAATAAAGTCACCAACAAAAACAAGTATCCTCTCTTGAGAATCGATGATATGTTTAATCAACTTCAAAGAGCTTGGTATTTCTCCAAGATTGACTTAAGGTCTGGATTTCATTAATTGAGAATCAAAAGAGAAGATATACCTAAGACTGCTTTTTGGATGAGATATGGCCATTGTGAACTTTTGGTGATGTCCTTTGGGTTGACTAATGCCCCGGCAACTTTTATGGACTTAATGCATAAGGTGTTTAGGCCATTCTTGGACCGACTTGTGAGTGCTTATTGATGACATTTTGGTATATTCTAACAGTGAGGAGGAACATGTTATGTATTTGAGGATGGTGCTTCAGACTTTGAGAGAGCATCAACTGTATGCCAAATTCTTAAAATGTGAGTTTTGGTTGGATCAAGTGGCATTTTTAATCCAGGTGGTATCCAAAAATGGCATACAAGTGGATCCCAAAAAGATTAATGCCATTACAGAATGGTCGAGACCCACAATAGTCACTAAAGTAAGGAGTTTTCTAGGTTTAGCTAGTTATTATAGGAGATTTATAAAGGATTTCTCTAAAATTGCCATACTTTTAACAAGGTTTACCTAGAAGAATGCTAAGTTTGTGTGGACGAATAAATGTATGGAGCACCAATATTAACTTTAACTTCAGGGAGCAGAGGGTATACATCATTTTGTGATGTTTCTTGAGTAGGATTGGGGTGTGTATTAATGCAAAATGGGAGTTGCTTGTGCTTCATGTTAGTTAAAGAAGCACAAGCAGAACTAACCTACTAATGATTTAAAAATGGCATTGGTGGTGTTTGCACTAAAGATTTGGAGGCATTACTTGTATGGTGTAACTTGTGAAATATACACTGATTATAAGAGTTTAAAGTATATTTTTCAGCAGAGAGATTTAAACTTGAGGCAGAGGAGATGGATGAAACTCCTAAAGGACTATGATTGCTTTATTTTATACCATCCAGGTAAAGCTAATATGGTAGTTAATGCATTGAGTAGAAAGTCAGTAGGGAGCCTTGCTCACATTAGCTCGGAGAGGAGACCAATTATTAAAGAATTACATTGAATTTTTTCCCTCATGGTATACCTGAGAGTATAGTGTCAGATAGAGGAGCTACTTGCTTTTACTTTAGTCTTTTAGCAAGAGTTGCAAAAGGCATTGGGTATAAGACTTGACTTTAGCATGACATTTCTTCCTTAAATGGATGGTCAGTTAGAAAGGACCATTCAAATATTGGAAGATATGTTGAGAATGTATGTGATGGACTTTGGAGGTCAATGGAATTTACACTTGCCGTTGATTGAATTTGCATATAACAACAATTACCATGCCAGCATTGGAATGGCCCCGTATAAAGCATTATATGGTAGGAAGTGTAGATCACATTTATATTGGGAAGTGGGTGAAAGATAGATAACAGGCCCAAAATTAGGCAAGATACCTTGGAGAAAATCCCTATCATTCAACAAAGGTTAAAGACAACTCTTAGTAGATAGAAGAGTTATGTGGATCATAAGAGAAAGGATGTAGATTTTCTATTAGAGATATGGTGTTTCTGAAAGTGTCTCCAATGAAAGGAGTAATGAGATTTGGATAGAAGGGCAAGCTAGCCCCGAGGTATAATAGAAAGGGCAAGCTAGCCCCGAGGTATAATAGACCTTTTGAGATTCGCTTTAGACTTGGAGAGGTGGCTTATAAACTAGTGTTACCACCCAAGTTGTCTCAATTCATCCAGTGTTCCACGTTTCTATGTTAAAGAAGTACATCTTTAATCCTTCTCATATTCTTCAACCTTAGACAATAGAGCTCGGTGAAGATCTGTTATATGAGGAATATCCTGTGGCAATTGTAGATTGTCAAGTTCGCTAGCTTGGCACTAAGAAAATTTCTATGGTAAAAGTGTTGTAGAGCAACCACATAGTAGAGGACTACACTTGGGAGACAGAGGTGGATATACGCAGTTGATAGCCCTATATGTTTGGACCTTAATGATGATTTTTTTTTAAGAAAATTCGAGGATGAATTATATATATATATATATATTCATTTTTTGAAGAAAAAGACAAAAGTGTATATATGTAAGTATATATGAGTAGAAGAAGGTTTCTATAAGTTTATTTGGGTTTCTAAGCACATATGGTTGCTGAGGTTGATTTGGGTTTCTAAGTATATATGGTTGCTTAGGCTGATTTGAGATGCTAAGTGTATATGGTTGCTCAGGTTGAATTGGGTTGCTATAGGTTGGGTTGTTATAGGTTGCTGAGAGGAAACGAGGAAAACGACAAAAATAGGTGTGTGTGTGTGTGTGTGTATATGAAGAAGTCGAGTTATATGGAGAAGAAAATTTAGTCCCTGAACTTTTTTTCTTCTTTGTTAAGCACCCAAACAACCTCCAATTGACACAAAATTTTAATCGTAGCTTCTTTTTAATGTCCTCTACGCACTAGTGGTGTCCGTTTAGCAGAAATGAAACAAAAAAAATTTAATTTTGACTCTGAAAATTGTGCCCAAGTTGTCAACATCAGAATGCTCACTTCGTCGTCATTCAGCCAAAACCACAACTGGTAGCTCATTCCCCATCATCTTAGGCGTCTATAGATGCCAGCCTTACATTCTGTCTCTATTGTTAGAATTTTCTATGAATTTTTTGGTAATTTTCCTATTAATTTTTTATCTCTTCATTCTATGTATATTTTGGGGTATTTGAGGCTATATTTATTTTCTATAAATTGTTGTAAACATATTAGTATATTTGATTTGGTCGGCGTTGTGTTTTTGGTGAAAAATTCGGCAGGTCCCACCCAAAATCCAGCGATAAACAGTAACCAACCCAAAAAATTGTGAATTTAGTTTTACTAAATAGTATAAATTGTGATGATCGATTTCATAACTAGCATTCGATCTAATTCCTTACAAATTATGAGATATAAATTCTGAAATGGGTATGGTGCAAATTATTCTATTTCTGTTTAAATTAGTTTTGCTCATTTAAAATATTTTGTAAACCTCAAAATTGATCATTTATAGCATCCGTAGGATTATTTTGATAATTTCTTGATTTTTATAATTTTTATAAAATTTTTAAGAATTTATTTAAAAATATTTATTAAATAAATATTTTGGTTGTTTAGAAAGTTCAGGAGCATGAGGTGTAGAGCTTAGGCAACCGAGGATGCATCGACCAACACGCTTCATCTGTGAGTTAATATTATAAAATGTTTGTTGAATAATTACATTATTTTGAAAATAATGGCTTAATTTCTAGTGTTAATTTTTGTTGGTATGCATAATTTATATATAATTCCATATTTTTTTTATTGTTATTAAACTTGGGAAAGAATTTTAGTCCTGTTTTGTTTTATTTATTTTATTTTATATACAATAAGAATATTTGGAGAACTTGGTAGAACGTGCTATTTGGTGGGTGTCACAAGACCACGTGTGCACAAGTTTGAATCATGAGTCAAATATATATTAGCAATTGGCTTGGTTGAACTTGTTCTCTCGGTCAGTACTATAGATTGAGTTCCATGGAGCTTGTTTTCTCAGGTTGGAATCGAGATGTAACTTGGTTGAGCTTGTTCTCTCGGGACATCGATATTGGACTAAGTGACGTGACTGTGGCTGTAAGTCGGTTGAGCATGATCTCTCGAGATGGTAGTTATTTGAATTTAAGAGAGCTCAAAGGCTAGTAGAGTTGAGGTTTAGGGTTCTACCATGACTCCTACTAAAGGTTTTATTTTATTATAAAATATTATTTTCATATGATGTCATTTCTATTTTAAAGAGATTTTTAGATTTTGAAAAAATATATTTTTATAAAAATAATTTTGTCAAAATAAAGGATTTTAAATATTTATTTATTCGATGAATTTAACGGTTTTAAAAATAAGTATTTCAAAAACTAGCATGCATTTTATAATTCTAATTCACTCAGTGATATCTAATTCCCTTCAATTTTATTTTTCTAGGACTTCACTAACAGTCTAACACTTGTTGTCTTATATGCTAGATTTCTTTCTCTCTGACTATCTTATGTCGGTTTATTTGATATATGTATTATTTACTTGAATTTTAGATACCGTAATAGTAGATCGTTTTGTATAACTTGAATTTCAAGTTTAATACTTTTAAGTATTATTATGAGTATTACCTTGTGTATTGTGGTGGCTTGATATTGATTTTTGTCTTGTGGTTGTGGCAGTGATTGAAAATGAATATATTGGGAGTGTTATTTCTTTTCAACGGGTTTTGATTTGTCCCGGTATAGAGGAAACTCTACCATATTTTTTTAGAATTTTCAATTGGTTAAATTTTATTATGAAAGATTTCCAAGTCCTACTACGGGTTTCGGAAGTTTCATACTTTTTCATTCCCTAGTATCGGTCACGAGCCCATGGGGTTTGAATCTTAACAATTTTATTGTTTGAATTATTATTATTATTATCATTATCATCATCATCATTTGCAATCAAGTGTCTGAACTGGTAAAAAAGTTTCAAAATGATGTTACACGTTAAAATGCTAATATATCATATTTAAATAGTAAATTGATTCAAATCCTTTCTTTTATATTAAACTTTATTTTTAAATTTTTTCAATTTAAAATTTTTTCTTTCACTCATATATATTAAATTTGAAAGAAAAATATATTGAATATTATTAAAATTAAATTAAATCTGAACCATTATTATTAAAAAATAAAAATAAAATAAAAATATTTAATTTGTTTTCAAATTTTTTTGAAAGATTGAAAAGAAAAATGCAATTTAACTAAAATAAAATAAAATAAAAATATAATTATTATATTTAAAAATAAATTTAATTTAACTAAAATCTTGAAATAAAAAATTATATTCAATTAATATAAATAATGAAATAAAAATAATAAAAGATATAATTAATTTTTCAAATTTAGTTTGATAAATAAAAATATTTTTTTTTAATTTTTGACAACTTTCAAAAAAATTAGAATGAAAAAATGAAGTCTAAATTAAAAAAGGTTGTTTATGTCAATTTACTATTTTGAAAACACTTTAACATGCGAAACCTATAATAATACTATTTTAAAAGTTTTTGTGCCAGTTTATACAGTTGGTTATACAAAACAATTAATTCAAACGCCAAAATAATAAATTTAAAAAGTTCATATACTATGTATGCATTTATCTCATTAGGGTTTGATTTTAAAATTTTATTTTAGAGTCTAAAATTATTTTTAAAAAATTAATATTTTTTGAAAATTAATTTATTCTTATAAATTATTTATTTTGAGGCATATTGTTGAGCATTTGTATGATCAAACTCCTAATTTTGATCTTTGACAATCAATTTAAGTTTCCAATAATTTCATTCAAGTATGTAGAAATTTAATTTTATCAAAATTATATGTTCAAGTCCAGAAGTACAAAATATAGTCTTTATATTGTATCTCGATGAAGTATATTATCCTAAATATATACCTAAACTATCTGGAGCAAAAGGAAGTCAAAAACACACCCTTTTAAGTCAAACATGTGTCTCCTCACGAGTGCGTCACGAGCAGCCTCCTTGAAGCCTCAATTTTAAGCTTCTGTGTGTGAGCAAGGCAGTGATGCTCACAAAGAGTGCTCACGATCATGAGCAGCTTGTGAGCATCCTTCTGACAGCTCATAATGGGCATTTTTGACATATTTTCAAATGTAATGGCTCTAATTTTGATCCTCATGAGCCAAGACCTTTTCCTCACTATCATGAATGTCATTCTGACAAAAATAAGTCAAGCTAAATCTTTAAATATTTAAAGACATTGGAGACACAATTATTGGCTTAAAACAACCATAATTTGAGTTGTTTGTCTATATAAACAGCTCCTATAGCTCAATTGATGTTAAGAATCTTGATTATTCAAATTCTCTCTTAAGCATTCAATTAAGCTCTCAAATTCTCTCAAAAACAATTTCTATATTTGCATAACTCTTATGAGAGTTGGTGAGTGTTAGAATAGAAATTTTGGTTCTTCTATTTTCTGGGTTTAGAAAACGGGAAGTTAGATTCTATTCTAAAGGAATTGATTTAAGTGTTTAGCCATTGAAACACTTGGGAATTGGTTTTAGAGTGAGCCTAGAAACTCTTGATTGTAAGGTTGAAAGAGTAAGCCTTAAACTCTTGTGTAATCTCAATCTTGTGAATAAGATTGTGGGTGATTGAAAATCCTAACTTAGGGATAAGTTAGGTGGAGATATACGATTGTTGAGAATCCGAACTCCTTAAATCGTTATGTTCATCATTCTTCTTTCTCAATATTCTTTTAAATTCTTGTTTAATTCAATTTAGTTTTGATTATTATTCAATAGCCTTATTCACCCCCACCCCCCTCTAAGGCACTTTCACGTATATTGTTTTATTCTTAAAAATAATTTTAAAGCATAAAAGTTATTGGTCAAAGTTATTTAAAAATATAAAAAAAAGTATTGAAATAATCTTAAACTTACAGTAGATTCAAATATAAAGAATCTTAGGACAAGGTATGAGATTGAGAGTGTACTCCCTTGCACTCTCTAGAGGGAAGTTAAACTTGACTAATTGTGTCACACCCGTACTCCACTATAGGTACATTTACATACATATTGCATTGCATTTATATATATTGGCTGAGTTTAAGAATAAGTTAGTAGATATATAGTTAGACTAGTGTATCGGGTTAAGCTGTGATTTATACTCGATCAAAGAGCAAGAATTTTTGAATTTTGATGTAACTCGAAATTAGTAAAATTATGAGAATAAAAGGGA
>CATIWM010345240.1:0-13409 GCA_949671775.1 Mallotus repandus | reverse complement strand
TGGGTTTAATTATGTCAAATAAGGGGCTGGACGAATTTCCTTTTAAAAGCCCATTAGTTTTAGTTGATTTCTTATTTTATTTAGGGTTATCTTAGTTTTCCTTGTTGAATAAGGAAAACCTTGTAAAGGCTATATATAAGCCTCAGCCGAATTGTTTTTGATTCAGAATTGAAATTTTAAGAAACCTAAAAGTCGTTTGCTTTTATCTTTGTGTTCTTGCGTAGAATACATGCTTAAGGAACATTCAAGTAGATTGATCACCTTCTTGTGGAGTGTTTCGAAATTGGAATTGACAAACAAGTTTTCTTAATTCTGATTCTTTGATCATCTTTGTAAGTAATCTGAAATCTAGCTTTTCTTAGGGGTTGTTGCTAAATTGAGTATTGGGGTTTTCAAGTTAATGTGTTGGGGGGTCTGTATATATAAAGGGGTTCTCACGCTTATTCTTGGAGGTTCTTGCACATCTTCCCAATAAAAGGATTATCCCATATATACCCCATAGAATCATGAATTAATTTTTTTTTGCTGACCAAAAAATTCTGGGGGTAATTTACCACTAGAAATAAAATTGGCAATATCAGCAAACCATGGTGTATAAAAAATTTGAAGAGTAAAGAGTAACTCATATGGGAATGTATCTTTGATTTTCTCGTCTGCTACTCTTTTGCTCTCCTCAGATTCTAATCTGGACAAATAGTTTGCTGCTACATTTTTTGTGCCTTTTTATCTCTTATTTCAATATCAAATTCTTATAACAAAAGCACCTATCTTATCAACTTATGCTTTGAGTCTTTCTTTATAAGCAGATATTTCAAAGCATCATGATCTGTAAAAACCAACACTTTTGAACGAAGAAAATATGATCTAAATTTATTAAAAGCAAAAATCATTGCTAACATCTCCTTTTTAGTAATGGCATAGTTTATCTGAGCTTCAAATAATGTTCTGCTTACATAATAGATCACATAAAGCATTTTATCTTTTCTTTGTCCTAGCATTGCTCTAATGGCATGATCACTAGCGTCACATATGAGCTCAAATGGTAGATTCCAATCTGGTGCTACAACAACTGGTAATCACACAAGTGCCATTTTCAACTTGTTAAAAGCAATTTTACAAGCTTCGGTGAAATTTAAAGGTGCATCTTTCTCAAGTAATTGACAAAGAGGTTTAGAGATTTTAGAAAAATCCTTTATAAAGTGCTTATAGAATTCTACATGTTCCAAGAAACTTTTTACTCCCTTAACATTGGTTGAGTATTGCAGCTTCTCAATAATGTCTACTTTAGCTTTGTCTACCTCTATGCCTTTACTTGAAATCTTATGTCCAAGCACAATACCTTCTTCAACCATAAAGTTATACTTGGCACTAAATTGGTTTCTTTGCACTTGGCAAGCACTCTATTAAGAGTTGTTAAACAATTCTTAAAAGAATTTCCATACACTGAAAATCATCTATAAATACTTACATGATTTCCTCAACCAAGTCTGCAAAAATAGCCATCATGCACCTATGAAATGTGGTAGGTGCGTTGCACAGACCAAAATGTTAGTGATATGCACTAGGTCAATCATTTATGACTATGTTTTGACTTTATCATTTTATTAATAAAAAGGCATTTCCATTATCATTTACTTTTTATGACGAATAGTTAATTCTTTCTAAGGTCATCAAGTATGTTACTTGATATTAAAACCCTTAGATTAAATATGAGTTCTATTTAGATTATCTATAGCCATTTATTTATTGTAGAATTAATAATGAATTAAGGCTAGTATGCTGTTGATTGATGATTATGTTTTACTAATCATGAATATAAGTCAACTCATAGGTACTTGTTTGAGAAATCATGTACTGGATTGACCCACTATGATAATACTACATAGATAATTGTCATAAGTATTTCTCATCATAATAATATTATTTTAATCCTTCGACCTTGAAATCACCATGGATTTCTACATAACTATTTTATATTTTGACACATTCTAACATAGTCTTTAACAAGATGATGGAATAGAATGTTGTTGGATATGAAATGAGTTATGTGAGGAATGTGAGTGATTAAGAAGGAATTTATACCTCATTTAATATGAGTAAGATATCTATGGGCCCATTGATAAGATAGACTGAAGGAAAATGCATGGCCATGCTGAAATGAATTGATAAAGAGTTATCATTCTCAGTTTACTTAGAATCAAGTCATAATATTATTGAATTGTATAAGGATGACATAAACTATGTTTTATGTTCAATTAAGATATCATGTGATAAAGGGACTACAATACACACTGTAAATTAAGGTATGTCAGATTATTGGCTTTCACATAACTTGGGTAGTCATAATGTCTTGCTAGAGGCCAATTATGACTTATAGGCCTAAATAGGGATTTTAGACCCACTGCCAATGTTATGTGAACCTACAAGGTGACACACTTAGAACAAGCGCAAAACGAATATGGGTTTAACAAACCCAGTTAAACTCTGTGGAAATAAATATACATAAATTTGTATATATATATATATATAGATATATACATGAATAAATAGGAAAATATTTTTTTTTTGTTATTTAAATCAAATCAGAATTAAAAGTGGAATATACCAAAAACGTTTTGGTAAGTGAAACCCTAATTGAGAAGGCTATAAATATATCATGCTCTCTAAGGTTTCACACACTAATCATTCTGCCACCTAAATTCTTTTTCTCTCCCTTTAGAGAAAATTAAACACAGAGTTCATTCGTTCTTGAGTTGTGAGACAATCAAGAAAAGTGCTAGCACACACATTCATTTTGATGGAAGTTCTATTTGTGTGGATACTAATAGAGGATGCATCCTTTTGAAGACATCTTAATCCGATTAAAGAAAGCGAAAAGCTCAAGGTAGGGTGTCGCTGGTGTGAACCCCCTCTCTCCCTTCCAGCAATCTTACCTCTACTTGTGTTTATGGTAAGGTTTTGGGAATCCTACATTAATCAATTAATCGAATTATATAGATCCTTGGTTCAGGTTTATGATAAAAATTTTAAATTTTCGTTACGTTTAGTATCACAAAACCCAACACAAAAGGCATCCTCCTATAAGCAAATGTACCATAAGGACAAGTAAAGGTGGTCTTTTCTTGGTCCTCTGGGGCAATAGCAATTTTGTTGTATCCTAAATAACCATCAAAGAAATAATAAAACGCATGACCTGGAATCCTCTCTAGCATTTGATTAATAAATGGGAGTGGATAATGATCTTTCCTAGTGGTTGCATTCAATTTCTTATAATTTATGCAAAGTCTCCAACCATAAATAACCCTCGTAGGAATTAGATCTCCCCCCTAATTTTCTACCATTATCATGCCCCCTTTCTTTGGTACACATTGAATGGGGCTAACCTAAGAACTATTTGAGATGGGATATATGATACTTGCATCTAACAACTTAAGCACTTCTTTGTTAACTACCTCCTGCATGCTTGGGTTTAATCTCTCTACCTCTCAATGGTAGTCTTATGCCCTTCCTCCATAAGTATTTTATGCATACAATATAAAGGACTTATACCCTTAATGTCTGAAATTTGTCACCCCAAAGCTTGCACTCCTTTTCTCAACAACTGAACTAAAATGCTCTCTTATTCCTCACTAAGTTTAGATGAAATAATGACAGGTATGGTTTGGTTCTCACCCAAATAAGTGTATCTCAAATGAGGTAGTAAAGGCATCAATTCTAATTGAGGTGGTTTCTCAATAGAAGGAGGGATATGTTTTGTGTTTAGAAGTAGTTATGTTCTATGCATTGGAGGAGAGTACTTAAAAGATTCTTTCTCAGAATTCTATACCTGTAAGCACTTCTCTAATTCTTCCAATTCACAAGATTTTGCTAACCTCCCTCATTGTACTTTATTTACAATATCATCAACCACATCAATACACATGTAATTATGAAATTCAGGTGGGTGTTTTAGACCTTGGTAAACATCAAACTTACAACTTTCTTCCCCTACTCTTAATGTGAGAGTACCTTCAAAGACATCAATGATTGCTTTAGCTGTGTACATGAAAGGCATCCCCAAAATTAGTGGTACGTCTTCATCTTCCTCAAAGTCAAGTACTATAAAATCAACTGGGAAAATGAATTTCCCTACTTTAACAGTACATCCTCCATAATTCTTTCAGGTTTCTTAATCATATTGTCTGCAAGCTATAGGCATATATTTGTAGCTTGTGCTTCACCTAAGCCAAGTCTCCTATAAATAGATAAAGGCGTTAAATTAATAGAAGCACCTGAATCACAAAGAGCTTTTTAAAAATTTAAATTACCAATAGAATAAGGTATAGTAAGACTCCCTAGATGTCTTCTCTTTAAAGGAAGCTTAGCTGAGATGATAACACTACACTCTTTATTGAGAGTAATGATTTTAAACTCTTGCAACTTTTCCTTACTGGAAATAAGTTCCTTCAGAAATTTAGCATACTTGGGCATCTAAGCTATTGCTTTTACCAAGGGTATATTAATATGCATTTTTCTGAACATATCTAAGAACTTTGCAAACTACTGATCATGTTCTTGCATTTTAAGCCTCTGAGGAAATGGAACTAGTGGTTCATATGGTTTAAGTGGTGGAGGAGACTCCTTCTTTATGCTATTATCTTGCTTTGTATCTTTCTCCTCAACTTGTTCTTTAATATGTTCTTGCTCTTTTTCTGCTTCCTTCCCCTCTTCAATAGTTGGTGTAGGGGCACTTCTTTTTAATGGTTGTAACTTTGTACCACTCCTTAAAGTAATAGCCTTCATTTGCTCCTTAGGGTTCTTTTCAGTGTTGTTAGGTAGTGCTCTTTGATTCCTTAAAGATAGAGAGTTAGTTAACTGTCCCTCTTGCACTTCTAAATTATGAATTGAAGAAGAATGGTTCCTTAACATCAGTTGAGTATGCTAATGCAACTGCTCAAACCACCTTTCCAATCTCTTAGCAACTTTATCCTACTAATTCATCTTGGTTAGCATCATATCCATGAACTTATCCATTTTACCCTCCAAAGAAGATATTACTAAAGAATAAGAAGTTATTGCTAAAGAATAAGAAGCTTTCTCTTGTTGGAGTTGAGATTCCCCTTAATGTTATTGACCTTTATTTTTATGGTCCCTAAGATCTCCATTGGTTGTTGCCTTAACTGCTCTATAAAAAAATTTGGGTGGTTCCTCCAACTAGGATTATAGGTGTTCCCCATCATAGGATTATGTTATTGTATTTATTGAAATTACCCACATAATTCATACTCTCGATGGATAAATCTTGCATTTGCTAACATTCTATGGTAGGATGTCCGCCATGGAAAAACTCACAAGATGAAATAAGTATAGGTGAAATTGCATTAAGACCTATCTTGTCTATCCTCTTGTCAAAGCATCCAGTTTAGCATTCATCATAGTCATTCCATCCACATCCATTGCTCCCTCTTTTCTAAGAATAGCTCTTTCCTTGGACCATAAGCTCTGAGTATTAGCCATTTCTCCAAAAAGTTCTAAGGCATCTTTTGGTGCCTTGGACATAATAGTCCCTCTTGCTGTAACATCAATATTGACGCTGACTCATGGATTTACACCTTTGTAAAAAGATTGAGCCAAGTCCCAAGTAGGTATCAAATGTGTAGGACACTGTCTCTGCAAATCCTTGAATCTATCCTAACATTTGTAGAAGCTTTCATCCTCCCTTGGATAAAAAGAGTTAATCTTGTTTTTTATCTTCAACACCTTGGCGGGTAGAAAATATTTATAGAAAAAGGTTGTATACATCTCCTACCAAGTGTTGATGGAATTAGATGGCAAGCTGGTAAACCATCTTTTTTCTATATTAGTAAGTGAAAAAGAAAACAGTATCAATCTCATAGCATCTAGCTACACTCCATTCATTCTGAAAGTAGAGCAGTACTCTAAAAATCTGGTCATTTAACTAATAGGATCTTTATGAGGTAAGCCATTAAACTGAGAATTCTGAATTATCTGAATCATTGCTAGCTTGATCTCAAAATTATTGGCTGTAACTATCGATCTCACAATGGGGTTCTGATCCCCTTGCATATGAGGAATAACAAAGGCCCTCATGGTTCTTTATGCATTTAGTCTCTTTTGATTTTCAGGTGGAGCTACAAGTGGTAGGTCTTGCTGATTATTTCCCCCATCTGCAACTCTATTTTTAGCTCCATTCATTATGTTCCTTTGTCTTCTTAATCTCCTGCAAAAATTTCTATCAATTTCAGTGTCTAGAGATATTAATAATTCACCTTGTCTAGCACTGTTACGCGTTGAGCGCATGCACTAGCAAAGCTCCTACAAATTTTATCGCAATATCAACTAATCACTCCCCAGCAACAACACCAAAAACTTGGTGGGTTGAATCCATAAGTACACAAAGTCATCCAAGTGGTAAAAAAAATATTGATCCCATAGGGAGTGGATGTTAATTATTAGACTAGTTTTTGTATTTATTTGTCTACATAATTGAATAAAGCTATAGATAAAGAAAATTCAAATAGAAATTTAATAAAAAAGGGAAATTGAAATGAAACTAAACAGAAAGCAAACTTTGAGTATTATATAATTTATCAATAAAATGAATGTTAGAGTTTTTAGAGTTTTTATCCCCGACTCAATTTTATCTAAAGATCATGTTAATCTCCCTACCACTTATGAATTTATTCCATTCCAAGGCATCTTTAAACATATGAAAGTCTCTCTCAAGTACTCACATAATTCTATCAATCATAATAACTACCCAAGTGATTAGCTCTTGCTACTCAAGTAATTAATTATTTTTGAAGATTAAGTAAAGCCATACAAGGGATATTAACAAACAAACCGTTTCTCAACCAATTTTTATTAATTAATAGATTATTATTTTATTCTCAATAAGGATCTTCTCTCGATCTCACCCCATTGTCTAATTCAATTCCTAGGGTGATCAAGCCTAGGAAAGCATTATGTTCAACAATAATCATGGATTATATGTTTGGTGATAAGGAATTTAACCAATGAAGTCCATACTTGAGCTGGGTCTAAAAACCCTAACTAATAATTTAGTTACTCATGGTAATTAAAAAGAAAGAAGAAGAAGAATTAAGAAATGCAAACACAAACATTATATTTTATCAAATAAAGTACAAAGAATAATTACGAAGACAAAACCCCTTTTCATTCTCTTAAGTGTGATTGCAAATATTCTACAATCTTCTAGTCATAATAACTCTAGTGTAATTAATAATAATTCCAAGTAAAATGAATTATAAAATTATTTTGTTACAAAAGAGAAATTTGACTAACTGAAATTCAGACAAGCCAACCTCTGGAAAAGAGGCAAACAAAGGCTATTTATAATAGTCCTTAAAAAACCCAAAAAACAATACTTTCCAAAATTTATTTTTGTTAAAGTGCATGACTGTGTACTTTACATGCAGGACTATGCATCACTGTTGCTTTAGAAATCCATCGAGTCTGTTATGCTCGTGTACTCCCCAGTGCACGGCTGTGTGGCGTTGGTGCACGACTGTCTTTTTGCAAGGCAAAATGTTTAGGCTCAGGAATGGTGTGGATGGCTGTTCATGCCTTTTCATCTTTATTTCATGGAGATTTTGAGCTTTCCTCTTCAAGTTCTAGCATGGATTCCACTTGCATTAACCAAACTTGGGCATACCTAACTAATCAACACCAAAATACCAAAATTAAACCAAAAACAAATAAAAATCAACAAAAATTATAAAACCTTTAAAAAACCTAAGTTTCAAGGAATTTAAGTGAAAACACCAATATTCAAGAGTTAAATAGACACTTTAACACTTAAAATCCTAACAAATTAGTGCTTAAAATCCACTCTTTTTTGCACTTATCAAAGCACATGACATTCTTTTTTCTACAATTCTTAATAAATATATAAAATAATTGGAAAGAATAAATTGATAAAAACTGATAACTCGTTCGGGAATCCTTCAAATCCTGCACATAAGTTTATCAACATGAGTAAGGTGAATGGGTAGGGTTTCCTCCATAAACACTTTGATGCTTAAGTTAGTAAGGATCTCAAGAGGAAAAAGATGTACTGTGTGTTAAGAGTGATTATAATATGTAGAGAATGAATGGAATGAATAAGAATGAGAGATATAAGGAGTATACATAGGGAAAATATTTACTCAAACCTACTATGACTTAAACTCCTTGATGGAGAGAATCTTTAAACTTGTAGGACATTTTTTCCTTGGTATACAAGAATTAAGTATCCTTTTCCTAGTGAAATTGAACATTCTTCCTTTTGTTGTCCCTTATTTAGAGGATTATGATCCTTATTAGAGTAGGATATGAATATGGGGTATCAAGAGTCCCCCTTTAAAGTCTGTTCGGATATATATATCCGAGATTATTGAGGAAGCATTGTAATGATGAATGTTGATAAAATGATATGCCATTTGATAATTTGAGTAATGAACGTTCTCCTCTTTTGGATTTAAGATGCTTGGAGATAGTAATTTGTCTGAATTTGTGCTGATAGTGTTGAGAAATGTCTTAAGTTTTTAATGATATTCAGTATTATGAAATGACCTGAGTTCTTCAATGATGCTTAGTGTTATGAAATGACCATAGTTCTTCAATGATGCTCGATGTTATGAAACGACCCGAGTCTTGTAGCTTGATATTATAAAATGACCTGAGTATGCTAGCTTCTATATATACTAGACTTTGATGCTTGGTGTTATGAATGACCCAAGTCTTGAACCTCAGTGTTATGAAATGAGTTGGGGGGGCTAGCTTCTATCTATTAGACTTTAATGCTCGGTATTATGAAACAACCCAAGTCTTGAGCCTTAATGTTATGAAATGACTTGAGGGGGCTAGCTTCTGTATGCTAGACTTTGATGCTTGGTGTTATAAAATGACTCGAGTCTTGAACCTCAATATTATAAAATGACCTGAGGGGGCTAACTTTTGTATGCTAGACTTTGATGCTCGGGGTTATAAAATGACCAGAGTCATTGTTAAGCTAAGTATTAATTAATGCCAAATATGGGCATTATTGAGTATTCTGAGCATTGTTGATGTTACAATGGGAAAAATAATTTTTAGGATCCTAGTAATGAGTCTGAGTCTTGTCTCTTGAGTTGAGGAATATTCATATCCATATTTGTTTCCACAATAGAAGGTTCTGACTTGCTCTAAATTAAATTTGAAGGAATTCAAGGACTATTCCTTTTAGTTTTAGTTAAGCTCAATAATATGGGCTAGCAAATTCAGTGAGGGCTTTAAAATGAGGGAATGTGGGCTTTGAAGGATCAAATTTGTGGCTCAACATAGTCTGTTTTTGGTGCTAAGAGATGAGCTTATAATCTAAAAACCATTCTTGTTCAAGGCAAATTCATTTTTTTATAAACCAATGAGTACTTGGACTATGATCTTCAATGTTTCTTTAATTTTATCCTGACAAGAAAGGGTTATGGAGAAGAAGGCCAAAGTAAATTCTTCACTGGAAACTCGAGCTGGCTATTGCAAATCAACAGTAGTAGTAACAATAATAATAATGTTGTTCCTATAAATTCAAAGATCCTAGTTACATCATCATCAAAATTCACTTCATTATTAACAAAACTTTATCACTTTGCTTTTTAGAATGTTAGGAATTTCAAGAAAAGTTGAATCCAAAATTAATCAGCTTGATCATAATACTAAAGTGTTCTTTTTTTATGGTAACCCACAAGAGTGAGGACAGTCACAAACACGTAAATACAGTTGAGTCACAGAGGAAATATTGTGTACATGGAAGGTAAGCTTAGAAAGTTAAGCCTACTTTCGAAGCTTAGAAACTGTTGAGCTGTAATTCACACTCGAGGTTTAGTTGTGGAACTTTGGTATTTTAAAATTGAAGGCACAGGTTATAGGGTATATTTTGCCCTTGATTTGGTAGCCTCAAGCTCTTATTTTCAAGGATAGTAATAAGGTACATTACATGGGTTTATATGATTCTTGTAGGGAATTTAAATTTTATTTTAAAAGAAACCTGGTCCATCACTCAAGTTGATGTCTACTTTCTTCAATTACTGATTGCCACATGCTTCCTAATGCTCAGCATCCAGATTATAGACATGGTGACACATATGTGCTCATTACATGTGAAGCTATAAAGGCAAGTTAGTAGCAATAACGTGAAAATTCTAAGTTGGCATTGTATGATCCTTGCATACTCTCGGACTACATGTGTATACATATACATGTTGAAAGTAAGGAAACTCGTTGCTCGGTTATAATTTCTGATGACTGCCTATGTTGAGCCTTGTCAAAGTGTTTCCTTTAGTTATTACCTAAAACAAAATAGAAAATCTTTTGCATCATTTGATTGATCTCAATTGATTGTCAGTCATTGATCTATTCATAAAAATATATCAATATGATTAGTGTATATTTTTCAAACTTTTTGTATGGAGCTATAATCATGTATTCATGAATGAATATCTATGTGTAGATGTGTAAACATACTTATGTGACAAGCTATAATTATTCTTATGAAAACAAATAATTGAGAAGAGAAAACGTATTTGTTGGTGTGCTCGAGTTTTGCTTTTTTGACTCTACGAATATTGATGTTCATCTTTATTTGCTTGATCATTGTTGATTTATTTGAAGGTCTTACCATGTCCTTGTTGCTTAAATAGTCTCTTGGCACCTTATCCTACTTTGAATTTATCCATTCATGAGGTGTCTGTCATGTTTGGGTGTCCAATTTATGGATCTTACTTCAATGCTTGACTCAAGTGCAGTTAGGACGAGACTCTTAAGACATTTTGTTTTGTTTTAAGGCAAACCCCATAAGCCTTTTAGTTTTATCAGCAAATTTGGAGCTGGGCTTGTTGAGGCTTTGTTATTCTTTAGATTTTAATGCAGCTCATTTCCTGAGAGTTTGACCCATTATTGTTAGCACCATCTTCATTATCCTTAATTTTTTCTTAAATCATTAGCGAAGGTAAAGCAAAAAGCGTTATGATCAATCATTCCTTGCAAGTGCTGTTGTCACTATTGGTGTGTTCAATTCCCGTTCACTTATTCTAAATCTAAGTATAAAGCTCGCTGCTTCTTTATGTTGGGTTAATTTTTAGCTTATATTTGTAAGGATGGTCATCTACCTAATGTAACTTGTCCTACTATCGAACTCGATGCTGATAATAATAAAAGAATTCAGCATCAAGGCAGAATCAAATGCTCCGAGTTTAGGATTAGGTTATTTCGAGACTCACTAATAATGGCTTCGGGTGGTTGATTAACTTAGGATTCGTTCCTCGATATTCGGTGGATGTTCATGAGACCTATACTTGGCGCTCAATGCTTTAGTGCTTGATACTTAGAGCTTAGCTTATGATCTGGGTACGTGAAGGCTCGGTGGATGCTCGGTAACTAGAGCCTAGTTTATGATCTGAAAACCATTCTTGTTCAAGGCCTCATTTTGTCTTCATTAACATAAAAAAAATTTTAAGGCAAGTATTTATAGAAACTGTTGTACTTGATGCCTGTTTTCTCAAGAAATAGAGACTTTAGTCAAGCTTCGTTGGTTTTATAGATCTAATTTTATAGACAATCTTCTTCAACATGGTTATTGAAACTTGTCTTGATAACTTATTATTGTTTTTAATTTCTCTGCTTCATACTAACTACGCCAGGCAAATACATGCTAGAAATGTGGGTAGAGTTTGGTTTGCCGATGTTTGTAAATATTCTTATAAATATTGTTTGGATTAGCTGCCCATCTTCAATGGCAAGTGAGAATGTTGGGCAGTTTATATCTCATCCTTTTCCAAGTTGTGTGCTACCACATACTCTATTTTTGTTTCCGATAATCTTATTATTGTAATATTATAATCCTGCTAGTTTAAGAGGCTAACGTGATCGGCTCTAAATATAACATAAACAAGTCCAGGTTCTATTGTTGCTTCAAGATTGTTTGTGGCTCATACTTGCATCATGGTTTACACCCAAAAAGCTTGGATTTCAGTTTAAGTTAATGAGAAGCTTTTAACTTTTTTGCTTCTTCAACCCTTCCTTGAAATGGAGCTATTATAATATCACACTAACCAGATGGTGGTGCACTTTAGGGTTGTATCATAAAGATCTTTCTCATGTTTGGTATAATGGTGAACTTTATGCATGCTGACAACAGATACTTGTTCATATATCATGGTACAATATGAATGCCTAAGAGGCTGAGCAAGGTCGAAGTTGTCATTTTCCTATGCCTTTTTTCCTTTTTTTAACATTAGCTTTCATATGGCTAAGTCAAATTATTCTTTTACACCACTTTTCATTTACGCTTTGGTCTTGAGTTGTTTTCATGATTTAGGATCAAGTGCTCCATAAAAGCCTGCTCTTTTTTTAACTTGCATGACATTTCATTCATTAAGTCTTACTTTTCTGGCCAACGGAGCCCATGTTAAACACAACCACGTGAAGGCTTGGGGAATATTTGCCATCAATCCCCAACATGATGCAACCAAGTTAAGCAAGGCCACCAATCCAAGTGATCCATTGCATTATGAGGGGCCGATGACAAGATCGAGGATAAAGAAGTTTAAATAAACTTTGAATTTGTTTGTTCTTCACCTTATAAGCAAATTGGTGGATTTAAATGCAAGTGCAAATTTGGAGCTGCATGATGAAGAATTAAAGCTAATTAATTTAATTTCCTATTCTGAAATTAGTTAGCTTGAATTTGGATGAATTTTGAGATTATTTTCTATTTTTGGAGTGAATATGGAAGATTCAAAAAGATTCTTGAATATTTGAGAAGATTCAAGGATATTCCAAATTTTAGTCAAAAGTCAACAAGTCAAAGGTTAAGGTCAACAAGTCAATTTCAAGTCAAAGAAGGAGTCCAAACTGTGTTAGGATTTTTGTATCTGCCCATTTAATGCTAGACTAATTAGAA
Source organism: Mallotus repandus (assembly GCA_949671775.1). NCBI lineage: Eukaryota > Viridiplantae > Streptophyta > Magnoliopsida > Malpighiales > Euphorbiaceae > Mallotus > Mallotus repandus. The sequence continues at coordinate 472 of CATIWM010345240.1, read as the reverse complement.
ACTTTTTATATTTTCTATTTTAGCTTTGACCTAATTTTGAAATCCTTATTAGTTAAGGATTTTCCTGATAAGAACCCACTAGACGACCTGACCTAGGAACCCTTAATCAATTTGTTATGCGCGCCCTAGGAGACTAGAATACAAGTTATGATTGATCATATTAGAACCCTAAAGAAACTAAGTCTTTAAAACCCCAATCTGGAAGACGCCACAAAGGTTGATCACTCCTTTGATAAGTCAAGAGTTTGTATTCTACCAAGAACACAAGAAAGCAAAGCAAACCTTGCTAAATAACTCAATAATATTGATAATAATCTCTCCCCTTTCGTTTTACATATTGGTGGCCTTTATATAGGCATGTAATAACTCTAATCCTTAAAGGAAAAGGTTTCTTACTTATTCTTAAAGACTCCTATAAAGGAAAATCCTTAACTAAGAAGGATCCCTTCAAAATTAGGACAAATCTAAAAAA